>JALRLY010000255.1:0-28660 GCA_023647555.1 Pancytospora philotis
TCTCGCCGCCCGGCTGCCCGCTTCCAGGGCCCTCGATGCTGATCTTGATGTCCTCGAGAAGATGCTTGGCGGCCCTTGCCATGCGGTCCGCAGAGGGATCGCGCTCGCGGCTCGGCGGCGCGCCCTTCGCCTTCAGCACGCTCTTTACGAAGGCGCTGGTGTTGCGCGGCGCGGGCTCGCCGCTGCCCGAAGGGTAATGGAACGGCCGGAGATCGAAAATGCTTACGTCGTCGCGCGTCCCGCCCTGCAAGCCGGCGCGCTTCTTCGGCGGCGCCGACGCGTTGCCTGGGGTCTTACCGCTCCGTCCAACTGCTTCGCGCATCGGGTGGGCTAATGGCAGCTTCAAATGCTATCGAGCTGCAACGGACCTATGGGCCGCCCGCAAAGTGCAGCAGCAAATCAAATCGCCTGCTGCGGCGGACGACCAGCCCCTTTTGTACCCGGGCAGAGCAGTGCACAGAGTGGAATTCTGTTAGATCCTACCTTCACTGCCTTTTACGCGTAGGCAAGCATGCTAAGCCTATCCTGTATGCGAATGCGCAGGCGGATAGCAACAGGAGACACAATTGACTGGCAGGGGATGAATTTACTTTTTGTCAATGAGGGGAGCGAAGGGGAGGCCGTGCGCCCGGGAAACCTTCACGATATCGTCGGCTGTGATGAGCTTGTGCTTGCTCTGCGCCGCGGCCTGCTCTGCCTGCGCCAGAATGTCGAGAAGGAACTCCTCGATTCCCGCACTCAGCAGCTGCTGGACGTCGCGGCCGGCTGCCAGCTTCTGCGCTGCGCACATGTGCGCGACGGCGCTCTCGACTGTGCTGGTGGAAAACGCCATAAAAATTTGGCGCCCAGAATGAGTCAGAATATTACGAAGCGGCTCGCGGCCCGCGGCCTGGACATGGAGAAGATACCGCTGCAGCGGCTGTTCAAGATCGTGGAGGGCATCCTGGAGCGCAAGCCGCTGGGCGTGAGCACGCACACGACCAAGAGCGGCTCCTCGTACTGCGTCATCGAGTTCGAGGACAAGGCGGACGCCGGCCGGATCTACGAGTTCTGCGAGGGCCTCCAGATCGAGGACACGAAGGAGATCTTCGATCTCTCCTTCATCCCGGACGCGATGGACGTCGGGCCGGCTGCCGAGGAGTGCCGCACCAGCGCGGGCTACCGGTTCAAGCGGGGCGCCGAGAAGGAGATCGACTACGAGGACATGATAGAGTCGAGCAGCGCGGCTGCCGACGCGGAGCCAGCGACCGCTGAGGCGCCCGCCGAGCCGGCCGAGTCCGAGCGGAGCAAGAAGAAGAGGCTCGAGAAGGAGGCGCGCGAGAAGAAGGCGGCCGAGGTCAAGGAGATGCTCGACGACCAGGAGAAGCCGAACGAGCTCGAGGGGTTCCAGTTCGACATCGCGGACGAGCGCTTCAAGAAGGTGTTCGAGGACGCCGACTACACAATAGATGCGTCCCACAAAAAGTACAAGAAACGGCCCGAGGCCGCCGAGATCATGGCGGAGGTGCGCAAGCGCCACGAGCACTAGTGCGTCATATAGCGGATCTGCCGTGATTAAGCGGCGCCTATTCAATAAATTTACCAAACAACCGTTCTACTCTATGCGTTTGCACTCTGTGGTCCGCCAGTTGTTGCCAATACTGCATCAGCCCAGCGCGAAAATTCCCCCGATGGAGGCGTGCGACTTCGGCAGAAGGCTGGACGCCATGGCGAGTGCGCCCCTGCTGCAAAGCATGGAGGGGATCCTCACGCTGAAGAAGGGAATCACGGATTTCATCGGCTCCCACCCGATCAGCCTCGACCAGAGCGGCATCCAGCTGCTCCACGACGAGGACTACCTGGTCTGCGAAAAGAGCGACGGGGTGCGCGTGATGCTGCTTATCCACGAGCGGGCGCTCTACTTCTACGACCGGAAGAACTGCTTCTACAAGACGCGCTACGTCGTGGGCACGCCCGCGGTATCCCTCTTCGATGGCGAGATCTACCGCGAGGGCCAGGCCTTCCGGTATGCCATTTTCGACACGCTCATCTACGAGGGCAAGGACCGCACCGGCGACAACCTCGTGGCGCGGCTCGACGCTGCCCGGCGGTTCGTGGACAAGCTCCGGACGCCCGGCTTCATCTGCGTCTCGGCGGACCAGACCCACCACGCGTTCCAGATAATCTTCAAGCAGATGATGAAGGGCTACGGCTTCTACGCGATCCTGGACTCGATTCCCGAGCTCAAGCACGACAACGATGGCCTGATTTTCACGCCGGTCGCGGACAAGTACGTCCTCGGCGCGCGCTCGCGCACGCTCAAGTGGAAGCCCGCGCATCTGAACACCGTGGACTTCACGATCCAGCAGCGTAGCAGCAAGCTTCCGCATGTGTACGACCTCTTCTGTCTCGCCGGCGGCTTCCAGCTGCAGCGGCACCGCGGCGCTACAACGAACGCGCGGCAGCAGTCGTCGCTGGTCCGCTTCGCCTCGTTCTACCACCCCGTGGCGGGCGAGAACCTCCACGGCAAGGTGGGCGAATTCAGGTGGGACCGCAGCCAGGAGAC
Organism: Pancytospora philotis; assembly: GCA_023647555.1. Taxonomy (NCBI): domain Eukaryota; kingdom Fungi; phylum Microsporidia; genus Pancytospora; species Pancytospora philotis. Next base: position 2,546 of record JALRLY010000255.1, read on the forward strand.
CGTGGAGCTGTCCGACTGCAGCGTGTCGCGCGGCGGATGGTCGCTGTACAAAATACGGACCGACAAGACCGCGCCGAACAACATCAAGGTTGTGATCGGCGTGCTCTCGTCCATTCGCGAGGACATCAGCGAGACCGCCCTGCGCGGCTACTACAAGTCGATCTACAAAAGCGCGCAGGAGCGCAAGATGGCCAGCAGGGACCGCGGGTAGCGCCGTGCGAAGTGTATTTGAGTATGAAAATGTAGCAATGACTTTTGAACAACAATAAATCCGTTCTATCAATTTATTCACCGACGGCGCAGGCAGCGTCGCCCACAAGCTCGCGCAGAGCGCATGTCGCGTAGCACGATTTGTTCAGGAAGAACTCGACCGTCACGCCATCGTCCTCGCGGGTGCACACCAACTCGGAGATCTCCTCTATCATTTTGCGGTACCCGCCAAGCAAGAACTTGCTCTTCCCCTTCACGAGCGGGATGTAAATGTCCTTCAGCGCGGCATCCGGCGCGCACTCCACGTACTCGCCGCCGGCCAGCACACAGTCACCGGGGAAGGGCCGGCCCGCCTCGAGCCGCTCGTTGACCGCGTGGTTGAACGCGTTGCTCTGGTAGGCATGCATGTACATCATCTGCGACAGGCGGTCGAGGCTGTGTGCGATGTAGCCGTCCTTGGCCTTCTGCTGCCGCCTCTTCTCGATAAAGCGCTGGCACGAGCTGAGCCTCGGTCTGGAATCCGGGTCCGCCGCGCCGTCGACCGCGCCTGCCCCGCTGGCCATGATGAGGTCCAGCGCGTCGGTGTACTGGCCCTCGAGTATGAGGCCGCCGATCACGTGGTTATTCATGTTCCGCCCAAACCTCTGCGGCCCGAAGTAGTTCAGGAAATAGCGCGGGTGCGCGGGAAGCTCGGGCGCGCTGCGGATCTTTATCTTGAATCCGTTGCCGGTGTTGTCGCCCAGCCGCTTCGCGGCGCCCTTGCGGATATTGAAGAGCATCAGCCTGTCGCACGGTTCGGTGACCGTGACCTGCATGTGCCTAGCCATCTCGGTCTCCAGGAGCGCGTTCGCATGCTCGATGCCGCTGTGCCAGCCGTACCGCTCGCCGTGGTACTCCGCGTTCCTGCTCGCCGAGAGCGCGTAGTTGAACAGGGCCGCGAAGTCGCACTCGATGCTGATCTCCTGAAAGGTTACGCCGCGCTTGTCTTTGTTGCCGCTGAACTGGATCTTGTTGTCGGGCACGCCGAGCCGCCTGGCAAGGACCTTCACGGCGTCCACCGTGTTGAGATTGTACTTCATGAGCGTGCACACGTATCTGTCCTTCGTGCCCGCCTCAACCACCAGCCGCCCGTCCACGGTCTTCAGCGCCTTAAACGGGTAGTAGCGGGTGCGCTCATACACAAGCTTGCGCTCCTCCTTGGTCTCCACCGCGGGGATGCACGTGTAGAGCTGTTCGGACGCTCTGAATCCCTTCAGATCGACCACGGGCGCGAAGCAGCAGACCCCGTCCTCGTTCCGCTCGTACACGATAAAGTCCTCGATCTCCTCCTTCAGTTTACACTCGGAATACGGGACCGGCGCGGCATAGAAGCTGCTGATTCCGACCTCCTTCTGCATGGCGCCGACTTTGCTCAAAAATTTACGGCGCGTGCGCTTAAATGCCACTCCTTCTGGAGAGGTATATACTGATTGATGCAGTCGCTACTAGCATGCAAACAGTGCTGCAGTATAAAATGGATGCGTTATAGTGAATGTGTTTAATAGCGGCTCAGCCCGGCACAACACTCGTACTGGAAGCGCTCATTTACCGAATGGGTTACAGAACACAGGCATAGCAGCAGAATACCTACAACGCCCGGCAGTCACTTCAGATTCATCTCGCGCCGTGTGATGAACTCGATCAGCTCATTTCCGGAGAGAGCTGACTTGAAGCCAAAGTCCTTCATGACGGCGAAGGCCCGCTTGTCCTCCTCGCGCACGGCGACAAGGCTGTCCTGCGGCGGCGGCGAGCCATCGTCGTAGTCGCACGTCTCCGGTGCCCTGTCTGGGCAGGTGCTGTAGCTGAGGAGGTCTATGGACACGTCCCGATCCATTCTGATGCTCGGGTCGGTTAGGATCTTCCTGCTGAGGCAGTCCTTGTATATCTGCCGCTGGTAGATCCGCTCCTCCACGGTCCCTCGGCACAGGAAGCGGTATATCTCCACGTCCTGCTGCTGCCCGTAGCGGTACACGCGCTCCTTCGCCTGCTTGTCCACGGCGGGGTTCCAGTCCGTGTCGTACAGTATGATGCGGCTCGCCCCGGTCAGGTTGAGCCCGAGGCCGCCGACGCGCGTCGAAAGCAGGAAGATGAACAGATCGGGATCGGTGTTGAAGCGGTCCACGAGCGCCTGCCGCTGCGCAGGCGTGGTCGATCCGGACATCTTCAGGAACTGATAGCGCCGCATGTTCAGCACCTCGACCAGTATCCGCTGCATCTGCACGGTCTGCGTGAAAACCAGCACCTTCCTCCCTTCGCCGTGCCACCGCTCCAGGAACTCCAGCAGCGCCTGCGTCTTGCACGAGGCGGCCACCAGCGCGCTGCGCACGACGGCCAGCTCGTCCGAGGGCAGGCTGCATCCCGGGTCGGCCTCGTGCGACGCCCGCAGGCCGTTCTTGGCGACCAGCAGCGGGTGGTTGCACACCTTGCGCAGCAGATCGATGGCGCTGAGCAGCGACTGTGCGCGCTCCAGCGAGCGGCGGAACTGCGGCGACTCGAGAATTTTGATGTACAGGTCGTTCTGCTCGGCGGTCAGCGTGAGGAAGACGACCTTGTCCGACTTGCCCGGCAGCTTGTGCGAGACCTGCTGCTTCGTGCGCCGGAGGATGTACGGCTCGATGATCGAGCGCAGCATCAGCGAGTACTGGTACGCGGCCTCCTCGTCGCTCCGCTGCTTGATGTTCGTCTCGAACTCGTCGCGGAAGATCGTGTAGGACCCGAGGAGCCCAGGCACGATGAAGTCAAAGAGCGACCAGAGCTCGGCGAGGTTGTTCTGCACGGGCGTGCCGGTCAGAATGAAGCGGCTTTGGCAGTCGAGCCGCTTGACGAGCTTGGTTATCTGGGCCTCCTGGTTCTTGATCTTGTGGCCCTCGTCAAGGATCAGCACGTCGAGGCGCCCCACGCGGGCCTCGCGCCTCAGCCGCTCGTAGCTCATCACGCCCACGCCGCCGGCCCCGGGCAGGCCGCCGCAGTGCACCGGCAGCGCGGGGTCGATGCGCCGCAGCTCAGCAGCCCACTGCTCCACCACGGTGACCGGGCACAGCACAGCGACCCGCCGGGCGCGCCCGGCTCTCAGCAGCCCGACCACCATCGTGATCGCCTGTAAGGTCTTACCGAGCCCCATCTCGTCGGCCAGGATCCCGCCCTTGCCGCGGATGTGGAGATCGATCATCCACTTGGCGCCGGCCTGCTGGTAGTCGAACAGATACTTCCACAGATAGCTCGGCACAGCCACGTCTTTGTGCACGGATACCGAGCCGGCATCGCTGAGGTCGAGCTTCTCCTCAGCGCGTGCCATATTCTCCCTCGGCGCGGCCTCCTCGGGCTGCGCCAGCCTCAGACTCGCGTCGAGCTCGCGCTGCACCCGCTCGATCTTCTCCTGGATGGCGAGCTCCTCGCGCTTGCTCTGGGCAGCCTGCAGCTTCGCCTCGAGTGCCTCGATCTTCTTGGCCGCTACGCCTCTGAAGTACTTCTCCAGAAACAGCTTTTCGTACTCGTCGGCGTTGGGCGCCTGGTCCGCCATGGGCTGCAGCCCTCACGGGAATAAATTTACAGCGGGTTTCATTCGTAGATTAAGCGGTCGCTTCGCAAAATAACTGAAGGCGATTAGTCCAGGCGGACAGAGCGCACCGTGAGCCATATCTGAGTGCTGTTGCAAGATTTTTTTGCAAAGAATATCATCATTTATAGCTCTGTTTAGATTTCGAACCTAGTTTTCCGTTCAGTCTCACTGCATAGCATCCTTCAGTACTACTATGTTCAAATTGCCATTGCGAGATATTTCAATAAAGTTTAAAAAACTAAAACAGTATTCCCAGGAAAGATCCCACAGATGGCTCTGCTTAAGTACGTCGCAGCTTTAGGACAGGGTTTACGTAGCCGTATCCTTGTGAGTATGCCATTGTGGCCATAGCTACAGAGATGGCCGCAGCAGCTTCGTAGCAACCTGCAGATGCTATCTTTGCTTTGGATGTGGTGGACGATCAGCTTGAGTACTGTTGTCCTGGCCGAGGCCAGGTACAAGTGTCTAGGTTCGTCATAGTAATTTATTTTCATGTCCTCGTCTTCACGAGCGTATTTATAGCTTTTAAGGTTTAAGCATAACCGTTTATTCATGCATTCATTGATAAGCCTATTTCAGGCTTATCATAGTGTGTGGATAGAGAGGCTACAGCAGTCTCTATCCAACAAGTACCATTACCAGCGCCCGCATAGGAGCTATAATCTACGGTGATGTGATTCTTCTATTTCAGATGGACGAGGCGACAGCAGCCTCTATCTAACATTCTCCAAACTTCTTTATTATTAATGCTCTTTTCAACCGTATTTATGGCTTTTGAGGGTCAAGCATAACTATTTTATGTATTAATTAATGCAACCATGTTTATGCATATAAAAGCTTATCATAGTGTGTATCGAAAACCTGTAGCAGTTTTCATTTAGCAGTTTCTGCATAAAAACTTCGAGCCCAAACTAAAAATATACAATAACAACCCTCAGTAAACTTATTTAAGCTTTCGCTGCTTTCTCTGTCTTAGTCAAAATAAAAAACCTACTTGAAGAATATAATGGTATGATCATTCGAACTATTCACGCTTGCTCCTGCGTTCCCTGGCGCATCCGCGCACCAGCCCATCTTTCGCCAGCTCAGACCATGTGCCATTTCCCACTTCCAGGATTTCGCATGGTAAAACATAAATGTGGACCATTTATAAGAATGGAACATCCAAACGGTAGTGCTCAAAAGGGTGCTGGAGAGCATCGCTTTTGAATACCGCCGCGAAGTTGCGTTGGATGATGCGCAGATGCAAAATTAGCACTGTGAGCGAGGGCAGAGCCGACGAGTATAGTTCAGGCCCGTACTGGTCCAACGGAATAACAAAAACGTGAATAAATCTCAATGAATTTACTTCTTACTTCATAATGAAGCCCATTTTCAAACCAACATAAGTCTGTATCTCTTATGGTTGGTCACTACTGCCCGCCGACGAATGCGTGTATGTTCATTGGCTCATAATGTTAATTGTTTAAAAATGCACACCAGCCCACGGTATGGAGAGTAAGGATCGCGTGAATTCAATTCAGGATTGCCTGAACTATTCCGGTTGTAAGAGTAAACTCTCGTGCATCCGCTACACGATAATGCTGAAGGTCATAGTCACAGTTCTGAAGATGGCAAGCACTTGCGCCATACTTTACATAAAATGCGATGATAGAGTCAAGATGTCGACAAAAATATTTCTAGGTGTGTACTGTGTAATAAATACCGCCAGTACTATAAGGTTCGTCTACAATAACCGTAGGTTTTTTCAGATGCATTGCTTCAATGAATACGAGGATAATAGCAACAGATTGCTGATAAACAACTGCTTCAAAGCAATAATGTTTACTTGGTATATCATTGGCAACTTCTGGATCCAAGAGTATGATGTATACAGAGTTACAAACCCACTTTTATACTACCCAAGCTCTTACTGGATTTTATTCTGGTTATCCTTATTTATCGCACTGCTGCAGGTCCTCGGCATGCTCTTTGCCATCGTGGACTTCGTAGAACTGAAGCTTAAGGCTATCAGCTATTCATTACTACGTGCTATACCGATGCCGAAAACAAGTTCTTCTGATAGCAAACACAATAAATTCAATTAGCCAATGCCAGCTTAGCGTTTTAATGCGGAAAATACTGCGTAAATCACGCTTCAAAAGTGCGAGATAATGTATAAAGTCTTTCGAGTCATGTTTCATGCCCGGAATTGGTCTCAAAGTTATGAGATTATGTGAAATCTCCCACTCGTACCTAAGCACGCCCGTTAAAATTTAAGCTTACATTCGTCGTAAGTTTGACGTATTTGGCAATCCAGATGTGCAGTCGCATGATGATAATTCAGTGCGCACATTCTTAACTACCTTTCATTAAAGCGGTATAGTATGATAATGAAAAGGGAAGATCATGTACACCCTCATAGAGCATGGCATTAAAATGCTTGAGCTCAATATGATATAACGCGAGAAATACTCGGGTCAAAGAGTGACTCGAAACGTGTGCGCCCAGACTCCTCGATTTTGTAGGGTCTATCCCAGACGGTCGTGCTCAGGAAGATGCGTAAGAGCTTCTCTATCACATATCCATACAGGTACCTATCCAAATGACAACCAGCGGCCGCGGTGAAATGGGCACAGCAGAAGTGAGCAAAACACGTTTGGCTGACTGAAATATTGGACAACCTTGGATTCACTCACTTGTTCTATGCTGCGCTATTCAGTCACTGCTATACTCAAATGGTAAAGACAATATGCACACTCTGCTATTATGCTACGATGTGCCATCAGTCCGCAGGCGCAGTAAATTTCATATAAAAATTTTACCGATGTTCGCTGTAATACAGCGGATGCTAGCAGTCCTGGTAACTGGGTCGCGCGCCGGTGCATCACCAGATCTGCGCGTGTCGCAAACAGACGCGGCAGATCTGCGCACTTTGGAACAGCTTGTAACACGATGCCAGGAGCACGAGATTGATGCGTTCGCTACGGTCCGGCCCGAAAAGAGCTGTGGATGCACACACGAAATGTCAACCATGGCTGGCAAGAAACGGTACGTATTATGCACTGTGTACAACGTACCTGATTTCAGTTCTCCTGGGACGAAGCTAATAGATCGGTGCAGATCCCACTCAGCAGGGCTGCTGGATATGCTGAGCTTTGAGGAGTTGGTTTTTTTACGAGGGATAGTCACTCGTGAAAATGCTTTATACCCGGGTAGCACCACCGGTGCTGGTAGCTGCCCGCGCGCCAGCGCATATGAGTGCAGTATAAGAGACTCGTGCTACAACTTGGCAGTTATTGAGAAGAAGCTAAATTGCGCCCTTGAAGAACTAATGAATGCACCGCTGTATTTGTTGGTCTTTTGGTACGAAAAGTGGGTTAGCATAGATAGTCTGCCCCGGTATATAGCCAAGAGGTATGCAGATAAGAAAAAAGAAGAATTGCGACAAGATATGGAGGTTATACGCGGTTACCGCGATGGAGTCGCGCACACCCTAGGGTGGAGAACAAGGGCAAGGATTGCGCTTAATGCCATGGGAGAGCTGCATGAGAGCAAGCGTTTATCGTCGAAAGTTGAATAAACTCTCTTGTGGTGTGATTTTAAATTATTGTTCGGATTTTCTATACACGCCAGCACCCTCCTCGACTAGTCTCGAGTGGCACGGTTAGCGGTAAGCTTCCGCATCAGCCAAGGCATCTATTTTGCGTATACGCTTCTTGCGACGGTGCACCACTACTCCATCTCAGCCGCAACGTACGGTCCAATATTAACGCTGTATGCTAATTAAACATCTCACTAGCATCGAAGCACATCTAACCCACCACAAACGACTTAGCAGCAGCGGCTCAATACCACCGAACTTCAGTAGATAGTCTTTGCGCGCAAATGCAGCGTCGCGACAAGTCAGCGCTTCGCTGTCGGAGTAAAATTTTCTTGAAAACCTAACCCCCATGTTCGCTATTGCGCAGCAGATGCTAGCGGTGTTCGTAACAGGGTCGCGTGCTGGCGCGGCACCAGAGGCGATGGAGCAAGGATCGGGGCGTTGTAATCCGGGTGGCTGTATAGTACTGAACGACGACGACCAACGTACCCTGGACAAGCTCTATACAAAGTGCAAGGAATACACGCCTAGAAACTTCGTCAGGCCCGAGCTAGGCTCATCAGGGCCGATTTTTGAGCGTCGCATAGCCGATGCGAATCTGGCGCACAAAATGCAATACGTTTACGACTCGATACGCGATTCTCATGACGCGAAATACCCCAATTATAAGTTTATAACGCGAGTGTTAACCCGCCAAATAGTGCAGCTGGATCTGTTCAATTTTAGGGAGTTGATATTTTTGAGGAGAATGGTCACTTTTGAATCTTCGGTGGATATTAACAGCACCACAAATACTAGTGAGTACTCGCTGGCCAGTATGTTTGGACAAATTGCAGGAAACTTGGCTGACGGTCTTGACATTTTCAAAAATAAAGTAGAACGCGCCATTAAAGACCTATTGGAAGAGAATCACATAGATTTGTTCTCACACTACAGGGAGTATATTGGATTTGTTGATATGCGAGATTATATAATTGAGAGATATGGCACGAACCTGTCTAAACTATGTGCTGATAGGCGAGAATTAGAGAAAATCTATCATAAAGAGGCTCCGAAGCGTTCAAAAGAGTTGCTTGACATAGCTGCGATAATGGCGAAGCGCGAAAATGAACTGTCAGCGCCTAAAGAATAAATTAGCTTTGCTTAAAAATCGTGTTAGAAGAGCTTCAGGCTTTGGCGAAGGGGAATAGAAATATTGCACGGCACTGTATGTTAGATGGATGCAGTTATAGCCTACGCATACAGGCACTCTAATAGGCTGCTGTATGCTTGTATCGAATTATGTGTGAAACAGCGCCGTGCGCCGTGATAGCCGTTTAAAACGTATAATGCCAGAACTACTTTACTCTTTGACTCAAAGTTGGTTTTCAAGACAGCCTGCGCAGCTACCATGAAAGCCCACGCACCTTGGCGAGTTTCTCCTGCAGCGGCGAAAGCTCTTTGATGAGCTTTGTGCGCTTGTACCAGATGGGGCAGATCCTATTGATGCAGAGCACCTCGTTCACGACGCTTCCCTGGCAGCGCTGGCACTCCACCCAACACTTGTTGTAGGTCGCGGTTTTCTCGTTGTACCTCTGCAGCAGCGCGGCGTAGTGCGTGTAGAAGTCCTTGCGGCAGTGGGTGCAGAGGATGCTACCTGCGCGGCGGCAGCCGATGCACTCCTCGAGCGTCTTGACAAACGAGTTCATCGGCCCGTGCATCGCGGTGCTCTGCGCGATGACCGTGGTGTGCTCGCCGTGGAAGAGCGCGGACACGTTGTCCATGATGGGCTCGAACAGCCGGTGCACAGGCTTGGTCAGCTGCTGCTCGATGTAGTACTCCTTGTCGATCGGCAGCGAGTTCTCCAGCACGTACACCGGGTCCTCGCTCTTCTCGTACGCCAGGCTCTTCTTGTCGCCCTTCACGATCACGTACGGGATCCGGTCCCCGATGGACACCTGCATCCCCCGCCTCCGCAGCTTGTCCGCCAGCTCCGTGTGCGTCTGCTTCGTCGCGTAGTGCTCCTTGGTGTAGGTCTTCGATATAATCAGCTGGCTGAGGTCGATCTGCTCCAGGTAGAGCTTCCGGACCGTCTCCTTCACGTAGTCGATGGCGCCGCTCACGTCCTTGTGCAGGAGGATGCGGTCGAGGCAGGTCTGGATCACGTCCTTCACGAGCTCGCAGTTGTCGCGCCGGACGGTCTCGATCCCCTTCGTGTCGATGCGGTCGGGGCGCTCCGTGTTGGTGTAGATGACCCCCGCGTACCGCTTCTTGTTCATAAGCAGGTACGGGTAGTAGACCTTCTCGAACTCCAGCGAGATGGGCCGGTCGAACGTGCTCGTCACGCGCGCGGCGATCTCCTTCGCGGCGTCGAAGGTTTCGCACAGCCGCTGCTTCTCCTCCGCCTTGGCGCCGTTCTCCCTCCAGGCCATGCGGATCATCACGGAGTCCGTGTCGCCGTAGATGACGGTGGAGTCGTACGGGTAGCCGTTCGCGGTGCAGAAGTGCGACTCGATCAGCTTGCGGGTGTGGACGATCATCTCGCGCCCGAAGGCCGTCGTGCTCTGCGAGATTGCGTAGCAGGGCAGATGGCCGGTCGGCGAGCCCGTGAATCCGTAGATCGAGTTGGCGCAGACCTTGAGCGCGTTCTGCCGGCCGTCGTAGGCGCGCCGCAGATAGGGATCCGTGGTTTCCCTGAGCAGCCTCTTGGTCTCCTTGCGCGCGCGCAGCAGCGACTGCAAAATGCGCGGCAGCAGGCCCTCGCACACGCCCGGCGTGCAGAAGCGGTCGCCGGAGGGCGAGAGGACCGCGTCGATGCCCGAGTTCGCGGGGAGCAGCGTGGTGTAGCACAGGTTCTTGCTGATCATGATCGACGGGTACAGCGACGAGAAGTCGAGCACCGCGATCGGCTCCGAGTAGAAGCCGCGTGCCGGGTCCATCACGAACGCGCCCTCGAAGCTCTCCTCGCCCGTGGTCGCGTTGATGTCGGGAATCACGAAGCCGCGGCGGTTGGCCTCGAGGCAGATCTGCGAGAACACCTTGACGGCCGAGCCGCGGGTGGAAAAGTACTCGATCGGCACGTGTGTGGCGCGCGCCAGCTCGGTGTAGTTGATGAGGATGTTGAGCTTGTCGAACAGGCGCATGGGCAGGTGGGTGTCGTGCAGGCAGTAGGACGCGATGCGCCGCCGCGTCTCGCGCGTGCCGTTCTGTAGGTCGTACATCGAGAGGTACGAGACGTCCTCCTTCTGCTCGCGCAAAAAGTGGTAGGAGACCGCATTGAGGGAGTAGGAGCGCAGCTTGTGGTCCCGCCGGATGATGTGCAGCAGATCGAAGACCAGCCGCCCGTCGATCGAGATGTCCTTGGTGTCGAACGCGCCGAAGGCGGACGAGGACTGCTGGCGCGATATGACCTTGCAGCGCGTGGTCGTGCGGCCGAGCACGCAGAAGTCCTGGAGCCCGAGAAGCTCGGCGCGCTCCAGCAGATACGGAAAGTCGTAGCCTTTGATGTTGTAGCCGATGATGGCGTCCGGGTCCTCGTCGTGCCAGAAGCGCGCCCACGCGACGAGCAGCTCGGCCTCGGTCTCGAAGCAGTGCACGTTTGCGCCCGGGATATCGGCCGTGTCCTTCAGGCAGAAGATGGTCTTGTGGCACTCGCTGGAGCCGAAGCGGCCCACCGTGTTCCCGATCTGGATCACCGGGTCCTTCGACGCCACCGGGAAAGAAGTGGAGCTGCCCACCGTTTCGATGTCGAAGCTCAGGATCTTGAGCGGCAGCATGCCCATGTACTCGCCCTCGAGCGGCAGCGGCTCGAGCATCTCGGCGAACGTGCGGATGACCTTGGTCCCGGCCGCCCTGTACGCGCACTGCGTTGCGCCGCCCGCAGAGCCGCGCACCACGCTGTGGTCCTTGATCCGCACGTAGCTCATACCGGTGATCCCGACGTCGTTCATGAAGCGCAGCGTGAACGGCACGGTCGACTCGTAGACCTTGAAGCGCGTCCGGCGCCCGCGGCCCAGGGCAACGCCCTCCTCCAGAAACGCCTTGGCGGCGCGCAGGCACAGCGGGCTGTTGAACGTCGCCTTGTAGAACGCAGAGTCGCTCTCTGCATAGCCGTATATGCTCTTGCGCATCACCTTCTCCACGCCCATGCAGTGGCCCTTGGTGAACGAGCCCGCAAGCACCGCGCTCAGCACCTCGGGCTCCACAGGCTCGCCGTCCACGGGCTGCGCGTACAGGTACGCCATGAAGTCCAGCACCTCGACCCGGATGGGCGCGCCGTCCATCGTGTTTCCGTACATCACCACGATAGGCTTGGGGACGTCGAACGTTTCGCTGTCCACGTAGAAATCAACGTGCGTCTGAAGTACCACCAGCTCTTTCATGAGGCGTAAAAATTTCCCAGCCCAAGGGCTTGCCAGCGGCGCGCCGCGGATTCAGGTAAATTGCAAGCACTGGTCGGCGCTGCTATTTCAATAGTACAGATGCTTTTATAACCCGCATCCGTTACAAACCACAAGTACTTTTCATTTGCTTTATTTTTAGTGGCCGTGGCGCATGCCGCTCAGAGCCACCAGGATGGGCGTGCGTCCGAGAGACAGCAACTAGCAGCAGCTCATAGAGCTATGACGGCATGCCATGCGCGCCTACGTCATCCTCGAGCTACGCCCGCGCACGGAAGCACAGGGCCCATGGAAAACAAATGCACAGAGCACGAAATGAGCATCGCAGAGCTCACCAAGACGTACGAGGGCGCGCAGGAGACTGCGAAGGGCTACCGCGGGCTCAGTGCTGCTGAGGCGGCGGCAGGGAGCAGAAGAAACGCCAGCGCGTACAGCTGGCAGGTGCGCGCGCACATCGCCGAGCAGCTCAGGGAAATCGTGCTCGAGCCGATCAACGTGCTGATGTTCACCGTGTGCGGCGTGCTGGTCATGATCTACATCATCTCGCCCGAGGAGAAGGAGCACCTTGCCGCCTGCATATTCACGGTGGTGATCATGGTGCTGAACATCATCCACGAGGTGTACAACCAGCAGAAGCTGCGGCGCATCGTGCGCTCCAACAAGTCACAGCGCACCGAGCGGGTGTACCGCGACGGGGCGCGGCAGATGCTGGGCAGGGAGGAGGTTGTGCCTGGCGACGTGATCGCATTCAAGCGCGGCGACGTCGTGCATGCGGACTGCCGGCTGATACACGCAGAGGAGCTGGAGGTCGATGCGTCCGTGCTGAGCGGCAGCCCTGACCCGCTGCGCAAGAACACGGCGCCCTTCCATGGCGCGCACTGCGACTCGCCCAATATGCTGTTCGAGAGCAACGTTGTGCTGCGCGGCGGGGGCGTGGCGGTGGTGCTGCGCGTGGGCGGCGACACCGTGCTGGCGCGGCTGAGCAGCCAGGCTTCGGCCAGAAAGACCGCGTTCTCCACCGACATAGACACGTTCTTCAGCACCTCGTTCATTCTAGCCACGCTGATAACCGTGCTGCTCGTGGTCTACTGCATCTTTTTCGGCTACACCTTCATCCAGCTTGCGTCCATCGCCGTGTCCGTGTACATCTCCGTGCTGCCGGAGGGGATCCCGTCGCTCATGAAGCTGCTTCTGTACTGCGGTGCGCTGAAGCTCCGCGGGCGCGACATTCTGGTATGCGACATCAACGCGATCCAGCGCTGCTCAGAGATATCCGTCCTCTGCATCGACAAGGCCGCGCTGGTGGTCCCCGACGAGCTCATATGCGAGATCGTCTACGACGGCAACCGAATGATCGGGGTCGAGTCGGCCTTCCAAGACGGAGGCGCCGAGGAGCTCGCGTATCTGCGCGTGGTGGGCGAGGTCTGCTACCTGGTGGGCCGCACAGCGCTGGCGGAGCACAGCCGCGCGGCCCTGGACGACGCTGCGCACAAGGCCGACCCGCATTACGACCTGGGCGTCATATGCGAGGCGCTCCTCGCGCACGGAAAGGCCAGTCGCGCGCAGTTCGAAACCACAGACAGTTCGGAGACAACGCACAGCCAGCTGACCGATGATGGGGTGCTGTTCACCGTAGTTGATAAGCAGCGCTATAAGGTGCTCTACGCGGTGGCGAACCCCGAGCAGCTGGTCGCTAAGTGCCGGTCGCGGATCAAGCGCGGCAGCGTGCAGCGACTGAACAGCTTCCGGCGCCGGAGCATGGTCGATGTATTCAAGAAGTTCAGCAAGCACGGCTACCGGCTGGTCGGGCTCGCATGCGCATCCCTTTCGGCGTCCGCGACGGACTACGACAGAAAGAAGCTGACTTTCGTCGCGTACATGTGCCTGAAAGAGCGGACCAAGGACGATGCAGCGCTGGTGCTGGACCTCGCGCAGGCCTCGGGCATCAAGGTGTGCATCGTGCACCGCGGCGCCCGGGAAGGGCTGCAGGGCATGGGCGACGACCTGCTGGACAGCCTGGATACCTGCGCGCACATTGAGGAGCGCGGCGAAGGCGAAGGAAGCGGTAGCTTTGCCACAAACTCTCCAAGGTACACGCGCAGCGGGAAAATGCCGGCGCGGCAGCCAGGGAGCTTCTCGAACATCAAGGGATTCATCGACACGAGCCTCAGTCGGCTGGCGATCTACGAGGCTTCTTGCGGCGCGCTCAGCGAGGCCATCCAGAACGCGCAGCTCGGCTCTGCGCTGCTCGTTTGCCGCGCGGGGCGCGAGCAGAAGGGAGACCTTGTGGAGCAATTCCAGGCGGCCGGGCACGTCGTTGCGTACTGCGGGAACGGCGAGGACGACCTGGCTGCGCTCGGTAACGCAGACGTGGCATTCACGTGCGAGGGCGCAGCGCCGATATGCAAAGAGCGCGCCTCGATTGTGCTGCGCGAGAAGGAGATGAGCGGCCTGATCTACAGCCTCGAGGAGGGCCGGCTCTACTTCGTGAACCTGCAGAAAGCCATACGCTACATTATGATGCACATCACACCGCAGATGGTGGCGCTGTCGTTTTTCGTTTTTCTGGAAGTCCCGCTGCCAATCTCGCCCATTTTGCTCATCTTCCTGGACTACCTCATCGAGGTGCTGCCGGCCATCTACTTTGCCTACGAGGACCCGGAGTACAACCTCATCACCGCCGGGCCGAAGAGCTTCTGCTCGAGCCAGAAGGACTTCGTGGTCAACATGGGCGCACGCGGTGGCTCGCGCATGGCAGCGATGCGCTCGTACCTCTCGCGGCTCGCGAACACCATAAACAACGAGTCGCTCTACTCCCGGCCGCTCCTCAGATCGAGCGTGTTCGAAACGGGCCTGATCACGTCGTTCAGCTGCCTCGTGTCTTTCTCGCTTGCGCTGTACCTCTGCGGCGTGCCGCTCTCGCACCAGTTCTTCGTTTCTGGCGAGCACTTCAGGTACCATGCCCACGATCTCGATCTCGGCGCGGGCGTGGTCATCAATTCGGAGCAGCAGCTGTACATCCTCTACAGGGCGCAGTCGACCTTCTTCCTGAGTCTTGTCATCTGCCAGATCGCCAACCTGATCATCTGCAGGCGCAGCGTGAAGCTCGTTTCGTCGAACTTCTTCGAAAACCCGCGGCCGCTGATACTCTCGCTCGCGGGCGCCGCGGTGTCCTGTCTGCTGATCTACATGCCGTGGTTCGAGGACTTCCTGCTGATTCGCAAGCCGGTGCTGCTCGCGCTGACGGTCCCGCTTTGCGCCGCTGTCCTGCTCATCGCTATCGACTATCTGAAGAAGCTTAGGCTGAAGTGAAGCGTTTTGTAATCGCGCTGCTGCCAACTATTAAATTTGTTAAAGAACTGCTACTGCAATCACAGCGCTAAATGCAAAATGCACAAGGAATTGTGGCAGACTTTTCTTAAATATTTATTCGGTACACCGGCAAGGGCCAGAGGGGAGCTTACACCATCGAGGTGGTGAGGAACCTCGAGTACTTGAGCTTGTAGATGAGCACAATATCACGCGGGAGCAGGGTGACACGCTTCGCATGGGCGGCGCAGCGGTTGGCATCCTCCATGAGGGACACCAGGAAGTTCTCAGCAGCCTCCTGGAAGATCACAAGGGCCGCCGCCTGGAAGCGCAGCTCGTCGGACGCGGAAACCAGATGGCGCACAAGGCGCTGGAAGGGGCGCTTCCTGATCAGCAGATCGGTGGACTTCTGGTACTTGCGGATCTCCTTCAGGGCAAGGGCGCCGGGACGGAACCTGGTCTTGACCTGCGACTTCTGGGACTCCGCGTCCTTATCGGCGACGGACGTCTTCCTGGCAACCATGTTGCGCGGCGACTTACCGGCGAGTTTTGCGTCATAATGCTTAGCTCTAGCCATGGGGAAAAGACCAAAAATTGTTTAAATATTTTTAGGCGGGAAAATCACGCGCCAACTTTTAGGCGCCAGCGGCTGTGCTGGCTCTGAAATGTATGCTAACTGCCAGCATACGCGCATATGCTCGAAGCCATTTGCCAGCAAAGTTGCTGGTAGGCTGCCATGGCTAAAAACAGCTGCTGGGCAGGTTTCACAGTGTCAGCCAGCTTCGTCGCTGAAGAAGGTTGTACGTCTCTAATAAATCGGCAGGGAGTCTGAATATGTGCTCCAGCGTAGTCGTGCGGCATTTAGCATGAAGTTGGATCTGGCACTGGCCGGTTGCATATCACTGATGCTAGCTAACTAAACGCTAGTAGAGGGCACTAGCAGCGTGTTTTGGAGTTTTATTCGAGCGCACGTTCTGTATACACGTCTTCTGCATCGCCAAGACAAATTTTAGCTGCGCTGCGGTATCATGTAGACACGCCCGCTTACTGCATTTTTATATATGCGCATGCACGGATCAATAGCTTTAACCGTGTCTACTCAGCATATCACAGATCTCAAAAGCCTCAAATGTGCATCTAACAGTCGCCCGGCGCGTCTCTGCGACTCTGCATCATTCCGCGCAATTCGATTGGTTTCCGCCAAACAGCAGCTCCTTTGTGGAGCGCAGCGCACCAATCATATGACGAGCGGTGTTCGCTGCAAAGTGATGCCAAAATAGTAGCGCATGCACATTTGTGACACCAAGTAGCGGCTTTATGGCGCATTTGCGTACCTATTCTCAACGCTTGCCATCGTCTGCGACCCGCCGCACCGCCCGGTCCAGGTTTCCCGCACAAAAATCAGAGGAGATGGTGCGTTTCCCGCCAAAACGCAGCGAAAAACTATATAAACAGAATTTTTCCAGACCCCAATGAGCGGCAGAGGAAAGAGTGCGAAGAGTGCGAAAGGCGGAGCAGCCAAGCGCCATAGAAAACAAACAGCGGCCACCAACAAGATCAGCGGGCCCGCCATCAGACGCCTTGCGAGGCGCGCCGGTGTGACCCGTGTCGGAAGCGGCTGCTTCCCCGAGGTGAACGCCGCGGCTGTCAACTACCTGACCGATCTGCTTGACTGCTGCAGGATCTATTGCACACACAGTAAAAGGAAGACCATCAACTGCATGGATGTTATCTACTCGCTGAAGAAGCTTGGTACCAAGTACATGGGGTTCTAATAAAATTGTTTACGTAGTACTGCGCCTTTCTGTATTGCTTGCTTCTTTGTCTGCGAATTTTTTGCTTGCAAGCTGCTGGTTTTTGCCGGGGTTTTTGGGCTGTGGATGTGTGCTGGTCTCTGTCTTTGTGTACGGGTCTGCTAATGCACATGCTAATGCGATGTATTAGCATAGCAGCAAGGGCTACTGAACTCTTCACAGCCATACAACTAGAAACCCTGTTCGTATTTCCATCCTGCACACGGACGAAGGACAAATGATGCACATTCAAAGAGTAGTAAAGGAGCGATATGGAATAAAGTACAGAAATTAATGAATTCTTACCAACAGTTTATTAAGGAATTCTCAGATCAGAACGGCGAGTTCGTGCGCGATCCGATTGCAGCAGCCGGCATTGAGATCGAGCGTCCCGCCGAGCCTGAAGACCGACTTGGCCAGCTCGCGGTCCTTCTCGTGCCTGATCACCTCGATCGCCCTGGGCATGATCTTCTCTATCACGAACTTGTACGGAAGCAGATCGGTGTTCGACGAGCACACGACAGTGCCCCGGAGGTTCGCAATGGTCGGCTGCCTTGCGAAGGTGTAAATGGCGTAGAGCTCCCGCAGATGCGTGCAGCCCTTGATGTCCGTGCGGCCCACATACTCCTCGATGATCTTGGTGTCCACGGGCTCGTCGACCAGGATGCCCTCCTCGACAATGCCGATGAGGAGGTCGACGACCGCCTTGCTGGGCATGAGCTTGTGCAGCTGGATGAGCTTCTTCTTGCTCTGCGTCTGGTGGAGCGCTGAGATGACGGCGCCCGTCAGGTCCGAGTCGAGGAAGAAGTCGAGCGGCGAGTCGGAGAGCGAGGTGCGCCCCACGATGTTGAAAAGCTCGTATTTGATGATGTAGTAGGGAACCACGGCGTAGTAGTCGCCGTAGTTCTTGAGCATCTCGATGAGCTTCACCTTGTTCTCGTTCAGCGACATCTTCGCTACGATGCTGAACATGAAGTTCAGGAAGACCGGATTGACCGCGGAAAGGCCGGTGCTGGGGTCCCCAGCCATGGGCGCATTGTGCACAGACTCGAGGCTGAAGCTCGAGGACGAGGCGTCGTCGGTGTACGCCACGTGCTTGAGCATGGGCTTGGCCTTCGGAGCCGACGCAGAGCGGAACCCGCCCACGCAGTCGTCCTTGCTGGGCTCGGCGCCGAGATTCTGCTCGAGGCAGAGCTCTCTGAGCAGGAAGAACTTCGCGACCACGTTGAAATCAGACTTGAGCAGCACATCGATCGCCCACTTGTACTGCTTCATAAGAATGTAGACCATAAACAGGATCTTCGCATTCTCCAGGTTCCCGAACTCCTTCGCTATCTCCTTCTTGGAGCACTGGCCCTGGACGAGCCGCATCCACAAATAGTCGTCCACGGAGTTGATCACCGCGCCGTCAGACTGCGGGCTGCGATCCAGCATGGAGAACAGAAAGCGCTTGAACTTGTCCTCGCTCTGCGCCAGGCTGGGCACAAAATTGAGGATCGCGCCGTTCGCGTGCTCGACAAACATCGTGCGGAACTTCTGGGCCGTGAGCTCAAAGAAAACATCAAACTCAGACAGCAGCTGCTTCACGAGGTCCGTGCGCCCGGCGCGGTAGAGCACGTACACCTCGGCCCAGAGGTAGCGGCCCTCGTACGCCTCGATCGCAAACTCCTCGCGGTTGAAGCGCAGCTTCACGAACGCAGAGACTGCCTCCTTGAACGCCGCATCGCCGCGCGCGCCGGCCTGCAGCGCCTCCGGATCGGAAAGCTCGATGCCCTGCGCCCTGACGAACTGCGCTACGTAGCTGGCGTACGCGCGGTGCAGGAAATCGAGCGGCTTGCCGCGGCGCTTCAGATGGAGGTAGAGATCGAAGAGCATGTCCTCCTTGAACGTGACCTTCGTGGGCTCCGTGAAGAACAGCCCCTCCACCTCGGATATGTCCCCGATCCGCACGCTGTACAGCTTCTGCTCCGTCTCCTTCTTGATCTGCTGGACCTTGCTGTTCAAAAGGCGATCGAAATCAGCGCACACGCCGCCCTCGAAGCTCTTGAACTTGCCCATCAGCTTCTCATGCAGGAAGCCGTCGAGCACGCTGCCCATGTCGAAGGTCTCGGGCCTCTCCCCGAGCACCCCGGCCAGCGCCGTGTTTGTGGTTTTGCAGACGAACTCGCGGTACTTGAGCTGCTTCTTGCGCAGCAGCGCGATGAGCTGCGTGTAGTTGCTGATCACCGCCGGCTCGAGCACGAACGGAGCTGAGGATTCGTCAGTGGCCATCAATGGGGTAAATTTTTTGCCCGAAGTTCGCCTTACAGCGCGCGTGGCGCTTGTATTTATTCCGCTGCACAGTGGGGCTGGGATAGCAGAATGCTAATGGTTTGGCATGGCAGGAACTTGTATTATCTAGCGCAATAAAATGGTACACATGAGACTTCACCTTTTACATTCACTGTGCACATCCAGCAAATATCGCATAGCACGAGGATCGGTACAATACTCCATGCAACTTTCAGCAATTTATTAAATCACCACTGTGTAACAGATGGCGCAAAGTCCAGCGAGCCCAGCCGCGTGTTCCCGGTATTCACCATCTTCAAATTGGACAGGTGCGCGAGATTGGTGACGGTAGTGAGGCTGCTATTCCCCTGGAGCAGAAGAATCTCCAGTGACGCTGGGAGCAGCGAGCAGTCCAGCTCGGTCAGCCGGTTGTACTGTAGATCGAGCACCTTCAGGCTATCGTAGTGCGCAAGGCTCGGGACCCTCTCTATTTTGTTGGAGGCGAGGTAGAGCTCCTCGATCCCCGCGGACTCGATATTCTCGATGGCGCGGATGCTGTTGCTCGCCAGGTCGAGCTTCCTTAGGCCTGGGAACCTGATGTTTTCAATTCTCTCGATGTCGTTGGCGATCAGGTACAGCTCGCTCAGCTCCGGAAGGTCCAGCGCCGGTATGCTGCTAACCAGGTTATAGGAGCAGTCGACGATTCTGGCGCGCCTCAGGGCCGACAGCGGCGCCAGATCTTTGATCAGATTGTCCGAGAGATCGATGTTCTCGATGCTGTTCTGCCCCGCAAAGCTGAGCTGGTCGATCTTGTTCTTGCGCAGGCTCAGTTCCCGGATGCCACCATCGATGTCCGGGACCTCCGTCAGCTTGAGATTGCTGTAGTCGAGGTAGAGATCATCGTCGCCCGTCTGCATATGGTCTAAAAATTTTCGAAGAAAATGCCTATACTCTGTGCATAGCATCTTTTCACGGGGCGGCATGTGGCACATGGCCGCCGGCAGAATTTTCTTACGTTAATTCATACCACCGCCCTTACAAATATAAAGCAGTAGAATAGACCATAAAAAGCACGCAACAGGTATATTCAATCCATTTAATGGCTAGTGGCGATGGCGCTCGCGCGGCTTGCACTTCACGATGCCGTCGCACTTGAGAATCGTCTGCGCGGTCTCGCACGCGGCGGTCAGCACGCGCTTCTTCATCTCGTAGCCCTCGACAACGCCCCGCTCGCGCATGCAGGAGCTCTTGCCGTTCGTCACATTCACCCCGTACGTGCTGCGCCGGTAGCTGTGGTCGTTCTTGAGGCTGGCGCGCAGCTCGTTGCCGTCGAAGCCGCAGTTCTCCGCAAGGATGACCGGAATCTGCTGCAGCGCGCGCGCCAGGCACTCGACGCCCTCCGCATCC
Organism: Pancytospora philotis; assembly: GCA_023647555.1. NCBI lineage: Eukaryota > Fungi > Microsporidia > Pancytospora > Pancytospora philotis. Next base: position 23,096 of record JALRLY010000255.1, read on the forward strand.
TTGGACTTGATCTCCAGCGCGTACTTGAAGAGCTCCGTGGCGAGCGTCATCTCGATCGAGCCGCCGCCGTACACGCACGCGGGGCGCTCCCTGATGCGCTTCAGCACGCACAGCGCATCGTGCACCGAGCGCTCGGCCTCGTCGAGCACCTCCTTGGAGCTCCCGCAGAGGACGATGCTGCGCGCGCCGGTCCTGACGCCCTCAAACCGCACCATCTTGCGGCCCTTGATGCACACCGTCTGCACGCGCGCACAGCTGCCGAGATCCGCGCTGCTCAGGTTGTCGAAAGACGAGATGATGTTCCCGCCCAGCACCTTGTTCAGCCGCTCGATGCCGCCGAAGTCCGCGTGCTCGATCACCGCCAGGCCCCGGTTCCGCAGCAGCTGCATGGGGTAGTCGTATATCAGCTGGCGGTTCACGAACAGATCGTAGGGGATCGAGGCAATCGCGTCGATCTTCGTCCGCATCTTCTCCTTCTCCGCGGCCTCGATCTTCTCGAGCTCGCTGATGCAGTTCACGCTGATCTTCGAGCTGAAGATCTTGATCTTGTCGAAGTCGAGCGCGGTGTTGGCGACGAGCACGCGCGGGCTCTCGATGTCGACATCCACGGGCTTGTCGAGCACGAGGCCGTCGACGAGGATGCTCTCGTCCAGATCGCCCTCGAGCTTGATGATGCCGATCAGGCCGATGTCGTCGGCGCCGTCGACCGCGCGTATGCAGATGTCGACGAAGAGGTCGAGGCAGTTCGACAGGATCTTGCTGTTGAGCGTGGTCCGCACGAGGTTCTTGATGTCCTCGGGCTTGGGCTCGAAGCGCCGCTTGCCCAGCACGTCCAGCGCGCGCGCAAGGCCGAGCGAGATGCCCCTGCTGATGTTCGCGGGATGCACGGTCGTGGCGTACGCCTCGCTGAGAACAAGGCTCGCGAGCACCGCGATGCTCGTCGTGCCGTCGCCCTCCTCCAGGTCCTGGTTGATGCTGCTGTTCGCGATGATGCGCGCACTCGCGCTGTCGATGAGCAGATTCTTCAGAATGAACGCTCCGTCGTTGGTGACGGCGGTCTCGCGGCCCTGCAGGATCTTCATGGATCCGCGCGGCCCGAGCGTGGACTTGAGAATATCGCCGATCAGCGCCACGCCGGACTTGATCGTGCGTTTGGCGTCGTCGCGCCGCTCCTCGCTGTTGTCGACGTTCTGGTGCGTATAGAGCTCCATCCTGTGGATAAAATTTTTCGGGTTCTTTGAGGTGCGCGAGGTGTTGGGAGTCTCTGCGCACTGCCTGGGATGCTATCGGTAATCGTATTCGTATAGCTGGGCGATTTCTGCTGGTGCAGACCGGGCGTAATTTTTCAGTAACTAACGGTATGCTGCCCAAAAAAGACTAAGACGCATGCATCACAGTGGATGCTGTGACATGCGTCCAGGACAACTGTGTGTTGTACACAATCGTAAAAATAGTTCACATCGACCGCAAAAGTGAAAGTGCGCAACGGCATGCCGTGCATCGCCGTGGAATCAAAATTTTGGGATTTGGTCGTCCCGATGAACACGCTGACGGGGAGCAACCAGGGCGCGGCGCTTTCTTTCTACACGGCGCTGCCGACGGAACAGCTCAACTACGAGGAGTTCAAGGAGTACGCGCAGGCCCGCCTCAAGCTGCTGCGGCGGGTGGAGAACAACATCAAGGACACGCACACCATCAGGACCATGGAGGAGGACCTGGTGGGCCACGCCTGCCTCAAGCTGATCTGCTGCCAGAGCCGCTGGGCCGCGATCTGGTTCGTCAATATGGAGACGCAGCTCTTCAGGCTGCGGCTGGACAAGAACGCCGCCGAGATGAAGCGCTTCTTCGCCGAGAAGTTCTGGCCGCACGTGCGCGCCGATGAGGGCAGGCCCGGCGTGGTAGACGGCGGCGCCGCGTATGATCCGGCGTATCTGCACAGCGCGCGGTTCATCCACGACACGAGGGTGCACTTCTCGCAGTGCTCGGACCTGCTGCCCAGGCGCATCTACGCGCTCGAGCGCGGGTTCTTCGAGTTCAACGACGACGTGATGCGCTCCTGGCTCATCTGCGAGTTCCGGCGGTACACGAGCGCGCGCGTGAACGCGCTCTACGAGCAGCTGGTCCTGGTGCCCGACGACCGGCTGGAGCGGCTGGCCGGCGACTTCTTCTCGCGCGGCACCGCCGAGGGTGCCACCGACAAGGAGGTGCTCGCGAAGGACAAGCACTTCCCGCTCTGCATGCAGGGGCTGCTCGAAAAGCTCCGGGCGCAGAAGCGCCTCAAGTACAACGACCGCCAGGCGCTGTGTCTGTTCCTCAAGGACATCGGGCTGCCGCTCGACAGCACCATCCACTTCTTCCGCACGCACTTCAACGTGCCGCTGGAGCAGTTCAACAAGGAGTACCTCTACTCCATCCGCCACAACTACGGCCTCGAGGGCAAGCGCGCCAACTACTCCTCGTTCAGCTGCGCCAAGCTGATGGGGCTGGCGAGCGACCCCAGCTCGTTCGGCTGCCCGTTCGTCAAGAACGCCGAGTATGTCCGCAGCCACACGGACATCGAGGACCTCGGCGGCGACGCGCACGCGTGCTGCAGCAAGACCGGCGCCAAAAGCGCGGGGCACGACCTGGACGGCCCGTTCGCAACGCCCGCCGAGTACTTCAGGCTGTGCGAGAAGGCGGCCGACGGCTCTGCTGCCGCGCAGTAGCGTCAACATCATAGTAAAATATTACTGGTATCAATTTTGGAGCACCGCTCACACGCATGTAGCGCCGTACTTGCTTATGAAGGCCGGGTGGGTGCCAAGAACCCTGTTAAAACGCACAAGGCATTGGGGATCTATTTAATAACATTGTATAGCTGTTTGATTGTGATCTCAGGGCCATGCATGGTTCTTTTTATGAGCTGTTGGCCATAGCGTGACTAGTTGCTGCTGTCTTACAACTGGATTATGCGCGCTCCTACTGCTGCGAGTCGCGGTTCAAGCTCTGCGTCATTATCATTCTTTCGCCATCGCAGAAGGTGCCGATCTCGAAGCCCACTTTCCGTATGAAGTAGCTCTTGCCCGTATTTTCGTAGTTTGGGAACTGCGTGTCTGCCGCCTGCGCGCCGAACGCGGGTGCCGAGTCGCCTGCGTTGGTCTGCGCAGGCTCCGCGTCGCTCATATCCCAGGAGTCCTCCTGCCCGGCGAAAACCGTCGAATCGACCGCTGTGAAGTCTTTTGCGCCGACGCTGAAGTTCCGCTCCTCCGACTCGCTGTGCTCCATGGGTAATTTTTGCCGCCTATTCTTCGCAGCAGCGGCGATGCGCGGCTGAGAAGGTCGAGGCGGAGAGCGGGCCTATAAGTAAATTGATTGAAGGTATAACAGCCCTATGTATCCAGCGTTTTTGACCCACGCTGCCTGGCCGCCCGAAAATAATTTGCATGCGCTTGGCGCACCCATGAAGATCGATGCGTCCGAGTACCCGGTCGAGCGGGCGGTGATCCTCGCCGGCGAGGAGGGCTGCGTGCACAATGCGCCGCTGTCGAGCCTGGAGGATGTGTGGAATAGGCTGGCCCTCGAGAGCGCCGCGCGGGTCGAGACCGAGCACAAAGACGCCGTGCAGGAGAACAACTTCTACAAGGAGCTCGCCTGCGCGCGGGTCGAGAACGAAACGGCGCTCGAGACGTACAGGCTCGTCGCGCAGGGGATAGTCGCCGAGTACCCTGCGCAGTCCTACAAGCCGAAGCCGGCCTGCATCAAGCAGTTCACCCTGGCCGAGGTGCGGCGCATCATAAAGACGAGGCGCGACGAACTGATGGCCAGCATGCGCGACGAGCAGAAGGTGTACGAGCAGGCCAAGAGCATCAAGTACAATGTAAAGCTGGTTAACGGGGAGCTGCGGGTCTACTTTGACCATGAAAAGTACACCAGCCTCACCAAGGCAGGCGCCGGATCGGACCGCAAGCCCAAGGGCCTCTCGTGCACGATTGTATACAGGGGGATCAGACTAGAAGGATACGCCGCCTGCGCGCCTCTCAGCGGGTACGAGGAGGCCGAGGAGCTGCACCGCGAAGAGTCTCTGCTGCAGACCTTCAGGCGAGGCGAGACGGCAATCGAGATCGCCCAGAGCGTCTCTGAAAACAGAAACCCGCTCTGTCTGTTCGTGCTTGCAGAGCTCAAAGGCGGCAAGCCGCTCGCACGGCTGTTTGCCGAAATCATCGTGCGGATGTCTGCGTTCTTTCTCTCGAGCTTTCTCAGAGGCTGCGAGGAGATCAGATACGTAAATGCGCCCGGTGCACTGCTGAGCGACGGCCGCCCCGCGGTTTTCTTTGCCGTCCCGTACGAGAAGTGCGTGTATAAGGTCGTGCGCGGGCCACTCGGCTTCAATATTTACCTGAACGGACACCAGATTAGCTTCAAGAGCTGGAAGTAGACCTCACTGATTTCAGACTGTGCTGGCTGCTGGTTATTAAATTTACAAGAATACAAGCTTTAATCAATCACCTGTTTTACAGCAGCGTGCAGCTGCTTCTGAAACACACCAGTGCCAATAGTTGCCCAGGTCCTCTTGCGTGCATATCAGCGCATCGGGAAGCGCTAACTTGGTATTCCTTCTTTCGATACTACGGAGATGGCCAGTGCTCCTCGATGGGCTTATTTCTCTTCTTGCTGAATCTCGAGGCTGAGTAACGCCCGCCCCAAGTTTCAGAATATAAAACGGCGCCGCAGATGAAAACAGCATGATCGTGGACAAGAGTGCGTACTTCCACAAGATGCGCGTGGGCCAGCCGCACAGCGTATGCTACACCTCGCTCGACCACATTCGCGACGAAATAACGAGGCTAAATGTTGCGATTTCTGGGCTCCGGCGCAAGCTGGACCGGCAGGCGCTGCCGTCCTTCGCGTCGCGCATGCGGAAGACCCAGGAAATCAACACGTGCAAAGAGAACATCAACGCAGCGATACGCACCCTCGATACCCACATCAAGAGCATTGCGTTTGCCGAGGAGCGCATGGCCATCGCGGCGCAGTCGTACTTCCTCACGATGCTCAAGCGAATCGTCATGCTGTACCGCACAGTCCAACGCGAGAGCATGCGCGGCCCCGAGCTCTACGGCGAGGGCGTGCAGCCGGGCGCGGCGCCCGCAGAGTGCAGCATGCTGCAGCGGACGATCAGCCAGACAACGCAGATCCGCCAGAGCATCTACAGCCTCACGAACGTGCTGCTCGAGCTGAAGCTGGCGCTCAAGAACCAGAGCACGACCATCGACCGGATCGACTTCTTCTTTGACCAGTCGAACTTCTACCTGGAGGAGGCCAACAAGGAAATAGCCAAGATACCGAGCTGCCTCGACAAGTACAAGGACGGCGCGATCTGCGCTCTGCTCTATCTGGTGTGCGTGCTGCTCATCCTCATACTGATCAAAACTGCCCGGAGAAATGGGGTATTCTAGATCCCGCGCTGCGATGGCCAAGGCTTTGCAATCTTGTCCCCATATGGCCAAACGTAAGCACCCCGCTAGCCTTCCAACGGAGTGATCTGCTACCGGGCACCATCGTCATAAATGAGCACTAATATGAATA
>JALRLY010000255.1:38048-48896 GCA_023647555.1 Pancytospora philotis
AAGCTGAGTGCCAATATTCAGCAACATTCTCTGTAATACGTTTTGACAGTGCAGGGCCCAAGTTTAAAACATGGTTGCGAAACCCTGCCATGTGTGCGCCTTGGCCACGGCCGCCGAGCGGTTATGTTTGTCAACACGCTGTAACGCCGCTTCCAATAAAAAGCCAGCGGTAAACAACGGTATGATCGTACCAATAGTCAGCTTTTTGGCCGGTGCGCTGCTCTTTCCGCTGCTCTATGCGCTGCTCCCGCCGTTCCTCACGAGTAAGCGCAGACGGCCGGAGGAATTCGTGCCGCCGCCCGCCGAGAAGAGCATCAACTGGCGCCTGCGCGAGCAGATTAGGCTCAGCCTCGCATCGACCACCGACGTCGCGTGGGCGAACGTGCTGTTCCAGCAGCTGTACGCGGAGATGATCCGCAACTTCGCGTACCGCACGCGCATGAAGAATGTGATACTCAAGTCCTTCGCGCCCGCCACGCGGCTGGGAATAGTCAAGAGCGTGAAGATCAGCAACATCGACTTTGGCTGCCACGCGCCGTTCATCACCAGCATCCGCGTGCTGCGCCCCGGCGAGCTGGAGAGCATCACACACGCCGCCAAAGGCCCGCAGGTGGACGATGAGGCGGGCACCGTGGAGGAGCTCGACGAGCTGTCGAAGGCCTTCGTGGAGCACAGCGCAAGCGTGCCGCAGATCAGTGCCGAAGCCCCGGAGGTCACAAAAGCACCAGCGGCCGAAGCCGGAGGGCTATTCAAGCATAAAAACAGGACGGTGGCGGACCTGACGGCCAGCACGCCGGCGAGCAAACCAGCACAGCCCAGCGGGCTGATCGAGGCGAACTTTAGCGCCTCCAGTCTGACCAGCTCCTCAACATCTACGCCATGCAGCGGCACTGTGTTGAATGCGCGGCCGTGCCAGATCAGCGAGAACGCCGCTGAGCCTGACGCGGCAACGTCGGCCACCTGGGCAGGGCGCATCGAGTTTGAAGACGATGCTGCGCGCAGCGGGCAGATTACAGACGACTCTGCGCGGGCGATATTCGATAATTTAATATTCCTGCTGGGCGTGGAGTACTCGGACAGATGCATGGTGTCGCTGGAGATCGAGCTCCCGCGCAAAATCCGCGTGGGTGCCACCATCACGCTCGGAAGCTTCGAGGGCGAGATGCTGCTGCGCGTGCCGGCGCAGAACTACTCCACGCGCTACGAATATGCCTTTGTGCGCGATCCAAATTTTGCGATCGACGTTACCTCGGGGATCGCGGCGGGCGGGCGGCGGCCGCTTTTCCAGGGCAGCATCAGCCGGTTTGTGCGCAGAATGGTCGGATACTCGTTCAGACAGACGGTCGTGTACCCGAACTGGTGCCAGCAGCTCCAGGGCTTCCTGCCGTCCTCGCGCGACGTGGAGCACAGCATGGAGAGGATCACGCCGGATACCATCGGGAGCGCCGAGGCGCTTGGCGAGAAGATCCTAGTGTGTCTGAGCAACGACTTCAAGATACTCAGTAACAGCGGCGGCATCTGCTACCGCCAGTCCTGCAATCTGGTGAACGCGCAGCACATACGCCAGGCGCACTTCAGCGTTCCAGAGAGCTGCGCTGGAGAGCCCTGGCTGGCTGAGAAGGTGGCTGAGCTGGGCATTCTCGAGGGCGTGATAGCGCGCTTTGGCGGAGTGCGCGTTAACATCGATAACGGTGCGATCGCCCTGCTCCTGGCAGTCTTTGGCGACCAGGAGTACGAGTTCGTGCGCCTCATAATGCACGGCTATGTGATTTTCCAGAGGAACGATCCGCAGCAACCCGAATTCATCGCGTTTACGGTCAGCAACAAGCAGTTGCACATTTTCCAGTACGGGAGCTGTGCAGACTACAATTTGTCCCAGCGCCGCATGGCTAGGCTGCGCAGTAAGCTCTGCAGCGCATCGGAGCCTGTGCCAAAGCGCGGTGTCTTTTCTAAGATCATCTCCAGGTGCCGCGGGCGCAAGGCCTCTGCTAGGTCTGGGAAAGAGGCAGAGAGGGGGCCAGTCGCTGATGCGTGCGCCGTACCCGCCCAGGAACACGCGCTCAGCATTGAGCATCTCAGGGGACTGTTCCAAGCGGCGTTAGACAGTGCGGCTAGCAGCCCCGCGGGACGCATAGCATCCGCGCCGCAGAGCGCCATCGAGGCCTGCATCCGCAGCGACAGCGCCCGCATGCGGCTCTTCTCTGACACAGCGAGCATCGTTAGAAAGGAGACCGTTGCGGACGGTACAACAACGACGGTGCTAGAGGAACCACCGATCGTTACCGATCCTGCCAGTGCTGTTAGAAGCTTCGCCGTGCATACGTACGACAGGGGCGACTGCGTCGTGGACATCTGCCCTGAGAAAGGCGTGGCATACATCCATAGGTGCGAGGCCGCGGAGGCAGATGCGATTAACGAAGAGAACGCTAAGTCCGCAGAGAAAGCGTTTTACATGCTGCAATTAGCGTCAGGGTCTGCGCAGAGCACGGCAGTGCCAAGCTGCTTCGTGGAGGCCGTGCAGCTGCAGCTGAGCAAGGAGCGGTTCCTGGCGGCCGCGAGGGGCGCGCCCTACGCGGTGGCGCCGGTGCCGCTGAAGCACGAGCAGCGGATACAGAACGGCGCGCTGTTCTTCGAGTTTGTGGCTGAGCACGAGGACGAGTTCCAGATCAAAGTGTCGGGGTGCTCAACGGGCAGAACGCTGTTCAAGGCGCGGAGAGTGGTTTCCCGGAACAGCTTCAGGCTGCTGGTGCCGACCGAGAACGACATCGTGCGCATCTCGCTGAAGCCGCGGTACAAGCGGAACAAGACCGTGCAGTACAAGCTCCTGGACATGCGCGGAGCGGCCGATCTGTTCGTGGACGGCTCCATCACGCTGCCGCCGGGCGTGAGTTTCAAACTCGCGCTGCGCGGCGCCCCGACGCACGTGGTCTTCTGGGACAGGGGCGGCGACGCGCAGGTAGCGTGCCATCTCAGGGAGGCGGACGGGCAGACGGCTGTCGGCGGCAGGGGCATCCTGCGCCCGGAGAGCAAGGACTACTCCGTGGTCTACCGCAACATAGGCAGCCAGAAGCGGCAGGTGGACATATCGTCGGGCATCTTGTATCTCGCCAGCTGATTGATAAATGGATTCGCTGTTATGAGCGCATCCACTTGCATCATATGCCCGAATATTTTAGATTAAATCTCATTTGCAGTATTCTTTGTTTTTTCAACAGATTGCTGGCATCTGCGTTCCGATTGCACATTGCTAGCTACTTTAGATTGCATATAGACTGCTTACTAATCCAGCATGTAGCAACCAGCGCTGTTACTTCAAAGATCGCACAATCTGGCAGCGCTGCGCTTACGTCGCAAAAATTTCAGGCCGCGCGGCCCGGCGCCCATGGGAGCACCGGAGTACGGGGCGTACGAGACGTACCTGGACAAATTCGTGACGGTCCTCCTCCGCAACGGGCGGTTCATGTACGGCATCCTCAAGTCGTACGACCAGTACCACAGCATCACGCTCAACTTCGCGGTCGAGCGCGTCTTCCTCGAGGGCAGCTACGCCGAGCGCAAGCACGGGCTGATCATCCTGCGCGGCGAGAACATCGCGCTTATCGGCCTGGGCGAGCAGTTCGACGCGCGGCGGATGCAGAAGACCGGCTTCGAGGAGCTGGTGGCCCAGATAGACAGGGCCAAGGCCGATGCGGGGCTTGCAGAGTGATGCGCAATAAATAGTGTATTTGCACGGGCCTCCACTGCAGCTGAGTGCATGCAGCGCTGCAGCGGCGCGTATTCAACTGTTCCGGTATTCGTATAAATCATTCGGGCCGCGTTGCGCGATATGACGCCGCAGCAAAAGTAGCGGGACAAACTGTATTTAATGTACAAAGCGCCAACCCGCGCAGCCTTCCGGCACCGAAGTAGTGTGGAACGCGCCAGAATCTAGCAGCAAGGCAGACGCCTCGGCGGCGCTCAGGCCGTGTATTTGTAGTCGTCGTAGTCCTCGTTGAACTCGTCGATCTTTTTGCGGATCTTGGAGCTGTCGGCCCAGCCAACGAACTCCTCCATGGCTCGGCTCACGAGCGTGGACGTGTCGCCGATGACCCGGCTGCCGAGCTTGACGTGGCCCTGCTGCACGAGCCGGTCGGCGTCCCGGAAGTGCTGCACGAGCTTCCTGTGCACCACGACCATGGGCAGGCGCCGCATGCACAGCGAGGAGACGCCGACCTTCGTGCAGTCGATCAGCTTGCGGTTCTCGATGATGCCGGTGTCGTAGAGCAGGCTGATGAACTTCTTGGCGATGAAAATTTTGAAGGGGTCGCTGTCCGGCAGCCGCGACAGACTCTCGGCGAGCTTGCGGACCATGCCGACGATGCGGCTGTAGAACTGGTACTCCTCGCGCGACTTGAGCAGGTACTTCGCGGTGATGGTCTGCTCCCGGGGCGTGTTGGTGCTCGCCCACTCGAGGAAGTTCACTTTTTTGAGCAGCTTCTGCTCGTGGTATTTCAGCTCGCGCATGGCGGCAAAATTTTACCGGCTTTATCAACGGCGGCGGGGCTGCTCTGCGTGGCGCTGCTCCGATGAAGGATGCTCAATGCGCATTCTATCGCGTATTATTGATTTTTAAATACGCAGACCCATCTGAAACAGCACAAGAATGGATCAAAAATGCACGCGCAGATGGTAAGAAATAGCATGGGGAGTATTTAGTGTCTATTCTGCAACGATCAGCACAGCTCGCTGCGGCTGTGCCGCCGGAGGATTACGCGTCTGGGAATCTCGGGCAGCGACTTTTTCGCGGCGGCCGCCTTCGGCTCGTAGGCAAAGAGCAGCTCGTACACAAGCACGCTGAAGCTCGAGAGCGCCGCGAAGAGCTGGAAGCGCTGGAAGGGGCTTATCTTCCGCAGGAACGGGTAGAGGTACATCTGCTCGGCGGCGATGAAGCCCTCCGAGGCCGCGTAGTATGCGATGCCGAAGCCGAGCAGGAACGCCCGGTGCTTCCAGCACTTGCTGATCTTGGTCGCGGACTTCTCTATCAGCAGGATGACGAGCGGGAACGCGTGCTTCGGCAGCTCGTTGATGATGCTCGGGCGGGCGCCGCCCACGAAGTCGCTCCGGTTCTTCACGAGGAACGGGTCGATGAGGAAGAGCGTCCAGAAGATCAGCGCGACGAGAATCTCGAGGATGAGGCACGTGGCCACGCTGAAGCTGTGCGCCTCCTTTATGAACTTGCTCGTGTTCGCGACCCAGCCGACGGTGACCGCGAAGATCGTGTAGAGCAGGCCGATGTTCGTGAAGTAGAGGTACTCGCGGATCTCCACTGCGCGCGCGTAGGCGGCGCTCTTGAACGGGTTCGCGATAACGTCCACGGAGTACACCGAAAACATGAAGCACACGGCTTTGATGGGCAGGAGGAGCCTCGAGTTGGTGGCGCGCGGCGGGCTTCCCGCTTTGGACAGTGTCTCCATCGTGAATTGTGTTTGTTCCCCGTTTCATTTTATGTCCGGTGCTATATATCAACAAACTGTGTCGGGGTGCTTTGCAGCGCATATTAATTATTAATTATTGGTATTGCTATTGGGTAAACGGGTCTGGGCGTGTAAGCGGTAATTTTTGATCTCGACATTATTGCAGCACATTTAGCGTGCGTCTGCGCAATTTTAGGGTAATGCGCTGTCTCTGACGATCTCGAAAAATTAGATTAACCGATTGGCTGCCGCCAGATGCGCCGGTGCAGACTATTTCCAAATTTTTGCACCCCATGGAGCCGTCGGATGGTGCCGCACTCTCGGTCGGCGAGTACGCCTGCGCACTGCGGCGCAGCTTTGCCGGGAGCCACAGCGAGCTCATCGCGCTCATGGCCCGCATGCCGCAGTCGATCACGGCCGAGACGGCGCCCGTGCTGCTGGGCGTGCTCGAGGACCTGTTCGCGGACGAGGTGGACATCGAGGAGGCGCTGCGGCCGCTGTTCATGCAGCACTTCGAGGAGATAGCCGACAGTCTGCGCGCGCATCTCCCGGAGCGGCTGGCCTGCCACCTCCCCGAAGTCGCGTTCAGGAGCGGCTCTGGGCACACGCAGGAGGATGCCCAGACTGTTGATTTTTTCGGCGCGCTGGGGCAGCTCATTGTCGAGGCCCTTGTCAAGGCGTCGCGCCACGAGATCATTAACGCCGTGAATGAGCTGCACGGCGAGGGCCTCGAGGACGTGCGCGTGCCCGGGCCCTCCGTCGGTGCCGTGCTCACGTACTACCTCGAACGGGCTGCCGATGCGCAGTGCAGCGCGATCGTGCGCCACGTCGCCTTCTTAGCTACGCCCGAGGCCGTTCCGGATATCCTTGCGCATTTCAGCGAGCGGCCGGAGATGGCCGGGCTGTTCTTCCTCGCCGCCAGGCTTCTGAACCCCGACGTGCTCGCGGCGGCTGCCGAGGCCGCGTGCCGGGAGAAGCGCTTCTTCAAGCCGGACCTCGTCGGCGCGCTCCCGGACGTGGACATCGAGCGCGTCATCGAGGAGACCCGCGACTACAACTGGGAGGTGCTGCAGGCGGTCGTTGAGGCACGCCCTGACGCCACAGGCGCGGTCGTCGCGGCGTTTGCGGAGGGCAGGCTGAAAGTGAGCCGCAAGGGCTTCCTGGAGCGTATCGCCGCGCTGGACGGCTACTTCGCGCACTACTTCACTGAGATGGGCCTGTCTGACGAGGAGATGGGGGACCTCAGCGCGAAGAGCGAGCACTTCCGCCAGCGCTACTACGCCACGATCGAGTCCGAGCCGAAAATGGCTGCTTTTTGCCGCGCGCTCGCGGCCCAGCCCGAGGAGGAGGTGCTTGCGTTTGTGAAGCAGAACACCAGCAGCCCCAACTTCAGCCTGTTTCTCCGGAGCCTGTGCTCCGCGATGCGCCTGTCCGGGGACCTCAAGGCGTACGCGGTTGAGCGCCTCGCGCGCATGCCCGAGTACTTCCACATGCTGATCACGTACCTGGGCATCGCGACGGTCGAAACGCTGCTCGAGGACTTCTACCAGCCCGAGGCGAGCATCGAGGCGCTGCTCAGGAAGTACCACCCGCAGGAGCTGCTCATCGAGCTGCACCACTTCGAAAACTGCGAGCTCGCTGGCAGGCTGATCGCTGAGTGCGTCCGCATGGAGCGCTTCTGCGACCGCGACTGGGCCTTCGCGATGAAGACGCTCGAGGGCGTCGACACGCCCATCAAGATGCCGACATGCCTGCAGCTGCTCAAGCACAGACGGAGCCTGTCCAGCCAGACGCTGGTGTTCCTCAAGCGCTCTGCCAATCGCAGCGTGTTGCGCAGCCAGACCGCCTTTGCCGGGCTGGTCAGCTGCCTCGAGTACCTCGGGCCATCCTGCGTGCAGGTGCTGGAGGCCATGGGGCGAGACGAGGCGCTTGCGTGTCTGCGCGAGTCCCGTGCGGTCTACGACGACCTGCGCGAGTTCCTCAGGACTCGCAGGGGCGATGAACTGGTGCGGTACCGCAAGCTCAGCGACTATCTGTCGTGGGTCTGAGCGTCCATTGCTTTATTAAATCTGTAGAAGAAAACTGTTCTCATTCAAGAAATGTGCACATTGATTATAGCTGGTGCGCATTCATTACATTATAACGAACATTTTGTATCGTAAAATTAGTGCATGTATGTAAATTTTAATGGTACAATGGTGGTGCTATTAACGCGTGGCAGCTCATTAGCATATTATCAGGACAATGACGCAGCAGGATATCGCTAGTAGTCCAGGAGCGCCTCGCTATATCGCTGCTCGCCGAGGTTGAATGTCTCGATGATCTCAGGTATCGATACCTGCGGCCTGCCGGCATCGATGTACTTCTTGAGCTTGAGCGTGCTGCCGTCTATAGCCACCACGGTGCACGCAAGCACGATGCGCACGCTGAATTCGTGGTCGCTGACAACGCCGCATATGTTCTGCGGGAGCCGCATCTCCGCTGCAAAGACGTTCTCCTTGGTCCTCGTGCCCCGGGCCTTCGCAAGGAGCCGCGAGCGCGTAAGTCGCTCAGGGCCGGAGCCGAAAGCGAAGTTCTCGTACAGAGACACCTCCACGCTGCGCACGACTCTGCGCCGGCATATGGAGCTGGGGAAGAACGAAATCAGCAGCTGGTCGCCGGCGCTGTAGAACGCACGGTCGGTAGCAAGCTGGAAGAAGTACACGCTCCTCCGCAGGCAAAGCCAGGACTTGAGCTCTATCTGCGCGCTCAGCGAGGTGCCGGTATCGATGCGGTTGCATATCTGGATGCGCTTCGTGCAGACCGCCTCCTCTCCTCGGCCGTAGATGCACCGCGCGCTCAGCGTGCACTCGTTCGCGAATGCGCAGAGCACGTCGCTGAACTTGCCGTGGAGGCTCCCGGTCGCGCCCTCGTCGTCCCTGACTGTGTAGCGCAGCGGAAAGACGTGCTCGCCGGTGCCCAGCTGCGAGTCTGTCAGCAGGCTGAACGTGTGGCGGTATATGATGCTCGGCGAGCCGAGCGTGCTCCCGGTTGCTTCCTGGCCCGAGCAGCTGCTGATCGCCAGGCTCTGCCGCTTCTCGAGCGCAATCTCCAGGCTCTGCACGCGGATCGGGCTCTTGGTCTGCAGCATCAGCCTGCAAGCGACCACGTCGCGGGGGAAATACGCCTGCTTGTTCGCCACCAAGTACAGCTTTACCATGCGCGGCGCCGCGCCTCTGCATTAATCTGTTGTGCGCGGCTCGGGCCAATAGCAACGCATCCCGCGCGGCGTGGGCTGTCCCGGGGAGGATAAGCCCATCGATTGGTCACTGCAGTCCACCACTCAGAATAGCCGAAAGTTGAGCCTAGCGGATTGGCGGGCCGCAAAGCAGCTTCAAAACGCCCAAGCCACAGCCGACGGCGCAGACGCGGTGACATATTAAATTTATTTATCCTGGGAGTGCTTTCTAGATATCTGCGAGAGGATCGCGTCGAGGCGCACCACGTCGTGCTCGCTCTCGGACGTGTTCTTGCTCAGCCGGATCAGGCTCTCGGAGTTGTACAGCTCGTTCGCGCCGCACGGCATGGTCCTCGAGAACTCTATAGCGAGGTGGTCGCACGGGCTGCTCGCGCCTAGCGCCTCGCAGTACGGCGCGCAGTCCTCGTCCAGCTCGTCGATGAACGCATCCACCATCTTGTAGTTGTTGCTGTTCCGCGCGAAGTCGACGTGGCTCTTGGCCTCGGTGTGTGTGAGGTAGTTGTCGAACTTGACGAAGCAGACCTCGCAGTAGCCGCTCTTCACGGCCGTGGCCTTCTTCTTCGCGTTCGTCCGCCGCGCCGCGGTGAAGGGGCAGCACAGCGTCGGGCTGTCGAGGTTTATGTGCGGAAGTTCCTTGCTGTACTCCTTGTACACCGGCTGGTAGCGCTCCTTCAGGTCCTCGACGAGGATGTACGGATGCTTGAACGTGACATAAGTCTTCATTTTTGCATCCCAAAAATTCTGTCTTAAATAGCTGATTCTGGAGGGAAATGCCTATTTTGCGGCGGGGCGACACAGGCGCGCGCACAAGCGGCAGGCCGTGCATGGGACGGGTGTGCTTATAGTGCACCGAGCATTGATGCATGCCCTAGAGTGTAAAGTGCCGGCACTGTTCATCATCTGCGCCTTCCCTGGACGGTGAAACACAACAATGGGACGAGGGAAAGCAGCGGCATGCACGGCCAGGAAGGACAGCACTGCGGGAATGCACTTTTGGAGCGCAGCTGCTTGCACCACCAGTGCTAATAGAGCATTCGCAGTTGCGCTATAGCATCGGGCTACGCAAATGGTGCGTCTGCCCCGCGGGAGCCCCCATCGGCCAGGGGTCAGTCAACGGAGATTTGTTTGAAGGAGCACGAGGCTGGCACCACTCGCTCCGAAACTAAATTTTGTTTTGCGCGTTCGAAGGCCGCGTTCTTTAGCGGAGAAGCGTAAATGCGGCGAACAAAGCAGAGCGCTCGGTGTCCCGAGGCAGATGCGCCGTTAAAGTATAGTAAAACACCGCCCGCCACATTTCCAGTGCGTCAGGCCATTTTTATCTGCAAACGCAAGCTGCACCTACGCAATAGCTTAACCGGGCCAAATGGGCTCGAAATACACAGCGCACCTTCATACAGGAGTAAACAGCAGACAATTTAATGGGCTTTGACCTCCGACTCCGCCCTGTCGATCAGCGCCTCGATGTCGCCGGTGCTCATGAAGCGCGCGGAGTCCCTCTGGTAGAGCAGGATCTCCATCCGCTGCGCAAGGTCGGGCGGGTTCTCGCGGGCCTTGGTCAGGATCTTGAAGAGCGCCGCCACGCCCTGCTCCAGCGGGAGCGGCTGCGGCGGGAGCTCGTTGCGGAGCGTGCCGTTGATCACGTCCTCGTGCGTCCCGAAGGCCCACGCGCGCCAGCGGTTGATGCTGCCCGACGGGTCGGTCGAGTACAGCGCGTACTCGTCGTCCTCGTGCCCGCAGTAGAGGAAGGACACGCCGAAGGGCCGCGCGCCCGCGCGCTGCGTGTAGAGCTGCTTCTCGCGCGCGACGAGCTCGCACACGACCGACGTCCGGGGGTCGGCGCAGATCTTGTCCTTGACCTTGGCGCTGGCGAGCCGCGCGTACTTGACGAGCCGCATCGAGTCGCTGAAGATCCCGGCCACCAGGCAGTACGTGCTGCTGTTGAGCCTGTATATCTTCTCGCGCAGCTGCGTGGGCGCGGGGTTGATGCCCACGAGCACGACGCCGTCCGTGCAGACGAGGCCGACGGTGGTCCCGGCCTCGCTGACGCCCTTGATGGCGTACTCGACCTGCTGGAGCCGGCCGTCGTCGGTGAAGGAGTTCGACTTTGTTTCGTGCTCGGACATTTGGGGCAATAAAATTTCACTTTGCCTTGCGCGC
>JALRLY010000255.1:48946-60478 GCA_023647555.1 Pancytospora philotis
TGTCGCTATAAATATTGGATGCAAAATTTACCCATGCATTCGTACACCGATCTTTCTTGCGAATCAATAAATATACCGTCTTCTAACGACATGGCGACTATGACAAAACTCGTTAAGCCATTCCGCGGCCAACCAGATGAAGATGCACTGGTCTGGCTCACAACATTCATTGTGATCGCTGACGCGAATGACGTCTCCATCGCTCGCCGCCCAAAAATTTTCATCTGCTGCCTCCAAGACGCAGCGCTGCAGTGGGCGGCCGAGACCATCACGAACCATCCAGACTTGACTATCGATGAAATTCTTGAGATGTTTAAGACTCGATTCTCAGGGACAATGGGAATTGAAAAAGCATTCTCGCGCCTCACGCAACTATCAGAGATCCGCAACCAATCAGACATCGTGGCAGCAATCCGCGATGCGAACATCTTGATCAAGGCTAAGTACATCAGTCTTGACTGCCTTAAGGGCATCTTCGCTTCCAGGCTCCCGAGTAACTTCAAACCGATCATCCGCCAAGCGGTCCCAATGACCCGCTCCTGGCAAGAGTTCTCGAAGTTTCTCGAGGAGAATATCCTCCCATCGCTAAGCGGGGCCAGCAGCCAACCTCAAACAGGGCTGACTGCAGAGCTTTACCAGGCTTGTCCAACTCAGACCAGCTACCCGAAACCGTCGTTCTATGGGAAGCAGAGGTTTTCCACTAGGCCGCAAACATCTAGTAAGACATCTTTTGGGAAGCGATGCCCTCTTCACGGCCCAGGTCATTCTCAACAGGAATGCTACACATTCAAACAGCTTCGTGATCAAGGCTACAACTTCAGTAGACAATCATCAGTAGCAAGCGTATGTGAAACCCCTGAGGAGCACATTGATCTCGGTATCGATGAAACGAATAAATCGGATAAACCGTATCGCTCTTTGACATACACTACAGGCGCCTGCATGGCGACCACACCTAACCTATTTAGGAGACAGGGCAACGTACAAGGAAAGCAAGTCCCAGTACTCATCGATACCGGAGCCGATACATCAATAATTAACTACGACCTCATTACGCCGAACAAGCTAGCAATTACCCCATCAGCAGCACGTGCGACTTCGGCATGCGGGGGCAAATTGAACATTGTTGGATCATGCCCCAATATATCCTTATCAATCGACAATACAAACTACAATATCCAAGGCCTAGTCACCCGCGGCAAGCCCGACTATATCATCATCGGAGCAGACTCTATTGCTAAATATCCTTCGCTAGTCACCAATAGATTAAACACACTATCACCTGCTACACAGAACACCCAAGCCATCACTATCCACAGCATACCACAGACTACATCACTCTCCATGTTACTATCTAAATATACCTCTATCTTTCAGCAAGAGGTTCAACAGCATGTTAAATGCAATCTAGGGTGCCACAGAATTGACCTCACTCAAACTCGCCCAATCAATGCAGGTAACTCACGTATCCCGGTGGCCTATGAACAAGCAATCGAAGAGGAAATCCAAAAAAACCTCCGCCTCGGGATTATATCTGAATCCAATAGCGAATGGTCATCGCGCATCGTACCGGTAGACAAAAAAGATGGCACCCTCAGGATGTGCATCGACTTCCGGCCACTTAACAAAATTACTAGGAGAGATCAATACCCCATACCTCGCACAGATGATATCTTTGATGCACTCGGTAAAGCAAGAATCTTTTCGACACTTGACGCTACGTCAGGATTCTATCAAGTTGAGATTCTGCCAGAAGACCGCTGTAAAACCGCCTTTTCATGGAAGGGTGGTTTTTATGAGTTCAACCGAATGCCGTTCGGCCTATGCAATGCGCCCGCCACATTCCAACGAATCATGGATCGGATCTTCAGGAAAGAGAGAAGCTTCGTTCTCCCCTATTTCGACGATATCATCGTGTTCTCCGAATCAATCGAAGACCACACCCGCCACCTTGAAGAAACATTAGCGATGCTCGAAGAGGCTGGCATAACGCTCAACAAGAAAAAATGCGTATTTGCTAAATCAGAGGTTAGTATTCTCGGCTTTATTGTAGGCCACGGGCAAATAAAACCAGACCCGGCAAAAGTACAAGCACTGCAGGATTACCGCAAACCTAACGATATATCTGAATTACGGGCATTCTTAGGGTTGGTCAACTATAATAGGGAGTTTATCGATAATTTTGCAATCACGACCCAACCATTATACGATATTTTCAAGGGCGAACAACGGAAAAGCACCAAGACCATTATCTGGGACGAGAAGCGCACCAAAGCATTCGAGGCCCTTCGCGGCGCCGTAAAAGAGAGCACATCCCGAGCATTACCAAATTTTGATCAAGAGTTCATTGTTATCACAGACGCATCTAAAGTAGCTATCGGCGGTATACTTGCCCAAAGGGATGAGCACGGCACGGAGCAAATTGTCCATGTCTTTAGCAAAGCATTGGACAGTGCCCAGAAAAATTACTCAGTGACGGACTTAGAGCTGCTTGCAGTTGTCAAATCCCTCGAGCAGTTCAGACATTACATCCTCGGGCGAAGATTCAAACTCAGAACCGACCATCGTTCTCTCCTATTCCTTCAAGAATGTAAATCGCCAACAAGCCGGCAGCTACGTTATGCGCTCAAGCTCCAAGACTATGACTACAACATCGAACATATCAGAGGCGAAGATAATCCCGCCGACTCAATCAGCAGATATATCGGAGCTGTACAGCTCAGACCGGCCGACGACCCTTTAAGCAAGGAGCAGCAGTCACAAATACTGAGCGAATATCACCAAGCGCTCGGCCACGGAAGCTCCAACGCGATGAAGCACGCCATCCAGCAGAAATATAAATGGGAAGGCATGTACAAAGACATCGACAGCTTTACCCAGAATTGCCAGCTATGCCTGAAGGGTGGTTACGAGCTTAGACGACGCGGCAATAGGGCGCTTGCAACACACCGACCCAATGAGCTATGGGAAATTGACATCATGGGCTATCTAGACGAAACCAAACGCGGTAACAAGTACATTTTTGTAGCTATAGATCACTACAGCAAATGGATTGAGGCGGCTGCAATCAAGGCAAAGGACAAAGAGGCGATCTGCAGGCTTGTAAAATCTCTTATCATAGACAAACACGGCGCTCCACAAACGATCTTATCAGACAATGGACTAGAATTTAATAACTCCCTGCTAAGGCAACTCCTCAGCGACTACAATATCCAGCACGTATTCTGTTCACCGGCCCATCATGAAACAACCGGGGCTGTTGAACGAGTCAATCAAACACTGCTGAACAAGCTGAAGAAAATTTGCGACTTCGGAAGAAAGCCGTGGGATATCCATCTCGCAACTGCAACGCGAGGCGTCAATCTATCTTACAGCAGAGCGATTTTCTCGAGCCCGTACATGCTCCTCCAAGGTAAACTCCCGGACCTCCCAATCGACCTGAAACTTGGCAAGAGCAACATTACCATCGACTCAGAATCCTTGCACAGAACTATCAAAGATAAATCGCCTGAATACAGGAAAATATCAATCCAGGGCCCAGTAGCGCCCAAGGAGTCCACTATAAAAATCGGAGATCATGTGTTGATTTATAAAAAACAGCTCGGGAGAAAACTAGCGAACAATTGGGTCCCAGGCTTTATAGTAACTGAAAAGATCCCCCCTGACGCCTACAAAGTAAAAAATCAAAAAGGCTCATATCGCTTGAATAAGCATCACATCAAGAAAGACTTCTCGAAGGGAGGAGTGGTGTCGCTATAAATATTGAATGCAAAATTTACCCATGCATTCGTACACCGATCTTTCTTGCGAATCAATAAATATACCGTCTTCTAACGACAGTATCATCATATGCCCGAATATTCTAGACTAAAACTCATTTGCAATTTTATTTGTTTTTCAACGGTTTGCTGGCATCTGCGTTCCGGTTGCACATTGCTAGCTACTTTAGATTGCATACAGACTGCTTGCTATACACACCATGCAGCAACCAGCGCTGTTACTTCAAGGATCGCACAATCTGACAGCACTGCGCTTACGCTGCAAAAATTTCAGGCCGCGCGGCTCGGCGCCCATGGGAGCACCGGAGTACGGGGCGTACGAGACGTACCTGGACAAATTCGTGACGGTCCTCCTCCGCAACGGGCGGTTCATGTACGGCATCCTCAAGTCATACGACCAGTACCACAGCATCACGCTGAACTTCGCGGTCGAGCGCGTCTTCCTCGAGGGCAGCTACGCCGAGCGCAAGCACGGGCTGATCATCCTGCGCGGCGAGAACATCGCGCTCATCGGCCTGGGCGAGCAGTTCGACGCGCGGCGGATGCAGAAGGCCGGCTTCGAGGAGCTGGTGGCCCAGATCGACAGAGCCAAGGCCGATGCGGGGCTTGCAGAGTGATGCGCAATAAATAGTGTATTTGCACGGGTCCTCCACTGCAGCTGAGTGCATGCAGCGGCGCGTATTCAACTGTTCCTGTATTCGTATAAAATCATACGGGCTGCATTGCACGATATGACGCCGCAGCAAAAGTAGCGGGACAAACTGTATTTAATGTACAAAGCGCCAACCCGCGCAGCCTTCCGGCACCGAAGTAGTGTGGAACGCGCCAGAATCTAGCAGCAGGGCAGACGCCTCGGCGGCGCTCAGGCCGTGTATTTGTAGTCGTCGTAGTCCTCGTTGAACTCGTCGATCTTTTTGCGGATCTTGGAGCTGTCGGCCCAGCCAACGAACTCCTCCATGGCCCGGCTCACGAGCGTGGACGTGTCGCCGATGACCCGGCTGCCGAGCTTGACGTGGCCCTGCTGCACGAGCCGGTCGGCGTCCCGGAAGTGCTGCACAAGCTTCCTGTGCACCACGACCATGGGCAGGCGCCGCATGCACAGCGAGGAGACACCGACCTTCGTGCAGTCGATCAGCTTGCGGTTCTCGATGATGCCGGTGTCGTAGAGCAGGCTGATGAACTTCTTGGCGATGAAAATTTTGAAAGGGTCGTTGTCCGGCAGCCGCGACAGACTCTCGGCGAGCTTGCGGACCATGCCGACGATGCGGCTGTAGAACTGGTACTCCTCGCGCGACTTGAGCAGGTACTTCGCGGTGATGGTCTGCTCCCGGGGCGTGTTGGTGCTCGCCCACTCGAGGAAGTTCACTTTTTTGAGCAGCTTCTGCTCGTGGTATTTCAGCTCGCGCATGGCGGCAAAATTTTACCGGCTTTATCAACGGCGGCGGGGCTGCTCTGCGTGGCGCTGCTCCGATGAAGGATGCTCAATGCGCATTCTATCGCGTATTATTGATTTTTAAATACGCAGACCCATCTGAAACAGCACAAGAATGGATCAAAAATGCACGCGCAGATGGTAAGAAATAGCATGGGGAGTATTTAGTGTCTATTCTGCAACGATCAGCACAGCTCGCTGCGGCTGTGCCGCCGGAGGATTACGCGTCTGGGAATCTCGGGCAGCGACTTTTTCGCGGCGGCCGCCTTCGGCTCGTAGGCAAAGAGCAGCTCGTACACAAGCACGCTGAAGCTCGAGAGCGCCGCGAAGAGCTGGAAGCGCTGGAAGGGGCTTATCTTCCGCAGGAACGGGTAGAGGTACATCTGCTCGGCGGCGATGAAGCCCTCCGAGGCCGCGTAGTATGCGATGCCGAAGCCGAGCAGGAACGCCCGGTGCTTCCAGCACTTGCTGATCTTGGTCGCGGACTTCTCTATCAGCAGGATGACGAGCGGGAACGCGTGCTTCGGCAGCTCGTTGATGATGCTCGGGCGGGCGCCGCCCACGAAGTCGCTCCGGTTCTTCACGAGGAACGGGTCGATGAGGAAGAGCGTCCAGAAGATCAGCGCGACGAGAATCTCGAGGATGAGGCACGTGGCCACGCTGAAGCTGTGCGCCTCCTTTATGAACTTGCTCGTGTTCGCGACCCAGCCGACGGTGACCGCGAAGATCGTGTAGAGCAGGCCGATGTTCGTGAAGTAGAGGTACTCGCGGATCTCCACTGCGCGCGCGTAGGCGGCGCTCTTGAACGGGTTCGCGATAACGTCCACGGAGTACACCGAAAACATGAAGCACACGGCTTTGATGGGCAGGAGGAGCCTCGAGTTGGTGGCGCGCGGCGGGCTTCCCGCTTTGGACAGTGTCTCCATCGTGAATTGTGTTTGTTCCCCGTTTCATTTTATGTCCGGTGCTATATATCAACAAACTGTGTCGGGGTGCTTTGCAGCGCATATTAATTATTAATTATTGGTATTGCTATTGGGTAAACGGGTCTGGGCGTGTAAGCGGTAATTTTTGATCTCGACATTATTGCAGCACATTTAGCGTGCGTCTGCGCAATTTTAGGGTAATGCGCTGTCTCTGACGATCTCGAAAAATTAGATTAACCGATTGGCTGCCGCCAGATGCGCCGGTGCAGACTATTTCCAAATTTTTGCACCCCATGGAGCCGTCGGATGGTGCCGCACTCTCGGTCGGCGAGTACGCCTGCGCACTGCGGCGCAGCTTTGCCGGGAGCCACAGCGAGCTCATCGCGCTCATGGCCCGCATGCCGCAGTCGATCACGGCCGAGACGGCGCCCGTGCTGCTGGGCGTGCTCGAGGACCTGTTCGCGGACGAGGTGGACATCGAGGAGGCGCTGCGGCCGCTGTTCATGCAGCACTTCGAGGAGATAGCCGACAGTCTGCGCGCGCATCTCCCGGAGCGGCTGGCCTGCCACCTCCCCGAAGTCGCGTTCAGGAGCGGCTCTGGGCACACGCAGGAGGATGCCCAGACTGTTGATTTTTTCGGCGCGCTGGGGCAGCTCATTGTCGAGGCCCTTGTCAAGGCGTCGCGCCACGAGATCATTAACGCCGTGAATGAGCTGCACGGCGAGGGCCTCGAGGACGTGCGCGTGCCCGGGCCCTCCGTCGGTGCCGTGCTCACGTACTACCTCGAACGGGCTGCCGATGCGCAGTGCAGCGCGATCGTGCGCCACGTCGCCTTCTTAGCTACGCCCGAGGCCGTTCCGGATATCCTTGCGCATTTCAGCGAGCGGCCGGAGATGGCCGGGCTGTTCTTCCTCGCCGCCAGGCTTCTGAACCCCGACGTGCTCGCGGCGGCTGCCGAGGCCGCGTGCCGGGAGAAGCGCTTCTTCAAGCCGGACCTCGTCGGCGCGCTCCCGGACGTGGACATCGAGCGCGTCATCGAGGAGACCCGCGACTACAACTGGGAGGTGCTGCAGGCGGTCGTTGAGGCACGCCCTGACGCCACAGGCGCGGTCGTCGCGGCGTTTGCGGAGGGCAGGCTGAAAGTGAGCCGCAAGGGCTTCCTGGAGCGTATCGCCGCGCTGGACGGCTACTTCGCGCACTACTTCACTGAGATGGGCCTGTCTGACGAGGAGATGGGGGACCTCAGCGCGAAGAGCGAGCACTTCCGCCAGCGCTACTACGCCACGATCGAGTCCGAGCCGAAAATGGCTGCTTTTTGCCGCGCGCTCGCGGCCCAGCCCGAGGAGGAGGTGCTTGCGTTTGTGAAGCAGAACACCAGCAGCCCCAACTTCAGCCTGTTTCTCCGGAGCCTGTGCTCCGCGATGCGCCTGTCCGGGGACCTCAAGGCGTACGCGGTTGAGCGCCTCGCGCGCATGCCCGAGTACTTCCACATGCTGATCACGTACCTGGGCATCGCGACGGTCGAAACGCTGCTCGAGGACTTCTACCAGCCCGAGGCGAGCATCGAGGCGCTGCTCAGGAAGTACCACCCGCAGGAGCTGCTCATCGAGCTGCACCACTTCGAAAACTGCGAGCTCGCTGGCAGGCTGATCGCTGAGTGCGTCCGCATGGAGCGCTTCTGCGACCGCGACTGGGCCTTCGCGATGAAGACGCTCGAGGGCGTCGACACGCCCATCAAGATGCCGACATGCCTGCAGCTGCTCAAGCACAGACGGAGCCTGTCCAGCCAGACGCTGGTGTTCCTCAAGCGCTCTGCCAATCGCAGCGTGTTGCGCAGCCAGACCGCCTTTGCCGGGCTGGTCAGCTGCCTCGAGTACCTCGGGCCATCCTGCGTGCAGGTGCTGGAGGCCATGGGGCGAGACGAGGCGCTTGCGTGTCTGCGCGAGTCCCGTGCGGTCTACGACGACCTGCGCGAGTTCCTCAGGACTCGCAGGGGCGATGAACTGGTGCGGTACCGCAAGCTCAGCGACTATCTGTCGTGGGTCTGAGCGTCCATTGCTTTATTAAATCTGTAGAAGAAAACTGTTCTCATTCAAGAAATGTGCACATTGATTATAGCTGGTGCGCATTCATTACATTATAACGAACATTTTGTATCGTAAAATTAGTGCATGTATGTAAATTTTAATGGTACAATGGTGGTGCTATTAACGCGTGGCAGCTCATTAGCATATTATCAGGACAATGACGCAGCAGGATATCGCTAGTAGTCCAGGAGCGCCTCGCTATATCGCTGCTCGCCGAGGTTGAATGTCTCGATGATCTCAGGTATCGATACCTGCGGCCTGCCGGCATCGATGTACTTCTTGAGCTTGAGCGTGCTGCCGTCTATAGCCACCACGGTGCACGCAAGCACGATGCGCACGCTGAATTCGTGGTCGCTGACAACGCCGCATATGTTCTGCGGGAGCCGCATCTCCGCTGCAAAGACGTTCTCCTTGGTCCTCGTGCCCCGGGCCTTCGCAAGGAGCCGCGAGCGCGTAAGTCGCTCAGGGCCGGAGCCGAAAGCGAAGTTCTCGTACAGAGACACCTCCACGCTGCGCACGACTCTGCGCCGGCATATGGAGCTGGGGAAGAACGAAATCAGCAGCTGGTCGCCGGCGCTGTAGAACGCACGGTCGGTAGCAAGCTGGAAGAAGTACACGCTCCTCCGCAGGCAAAGCCAGGACTTGAGCTCTATCTGCGCGCTCAGCGAGGTGCCGGTATCGATGCGGTTGCATATCTGGATGCGCTTCGTGCAGACCGCCTCCTCTCCTCGGCCGTAGATGCACCGCGCGCTCAGCGTGCACTCGTTCGCGAATGCGCAGAGCACGTCGCTGAACTTGCCGTGGAGGCTCCCGGTCGCGCCCTCGTCGTCCCTGACTGTGTAGCGCAGCGGAAAGACGTGCTCGCCGGTGCCCAGCTGCGAGTCTGTCAGCAGGCTGAACGTGTGGCGGTATATGATGCTCGGCGAGCCGAGCGTGCTCCCGGTTGCTTCCTGGCCCGAGCAGCTGCTGATCGCCAGGCTCTGCCGCTTCTCGAGCGCAATCTCCAGGCTCTGCACGCGGATCGGGCTCTTGGTCTGCAGCATCAGCCTGCAAGCGACCACGTCGCGGGGGAAATACGCCTGCTTGTTCGCCACCAAGTACAGCTTTACCATGCGCGGCGCCGCGCCTCTGCATTAATCTGTTGTGCGCGGCTCGGGCCAATAGCAACGCATCCCGCGCGGCGTGGGCTGTCCCGGGGAGGATAAGCCCATCGATTGGTCACTGCAGTCCACCACTCAGAATAGCCGAAAGTTGAGCCTAGCGGATTGGCGGGCCGCAAAGCAGCTTCAAAACGCCCAAGCCACAGCCGACGGCGCAGACGCGGTGACATATTAAATTTATTTATCCTGGGAGTGCTTTCTAGATATCTGCGAGAGGATCGCGTCGAGGCGCACCACGTCGTGCTCGCTCTCGGACGTGTTCTTGCTCAGCCGGATCAGGCTCTCGGAGTTGTACAGCTCGTTCGCGCCGCACGGCATGGTCCTCGAGAACTCTATAGCGAGGTGGTCGCACGGGCTGCTCGCGCCTAGCGCCTCGCAGTACGGCGCGCAGTCCTCGTCCAGCTCGTCGATGAACGCATCCACCATCTTGTAGTTGTTGCTGTTCCGCGCGAAGTCGACGTGGCTCTTGGCCTCGGTGTGTGTGAGGTAGTTGTCGAACTTGACGAAGCAGACCTCGCAGTAGCCGCTCTTCACGGCCGTGGCCTTCTTCTTCGCGTTCGTCCGCCGCGCCGCGGTGAAGGGGCAGCACAGCGTCGGGCTGTCGAGGTTTATGTGCGGAAGTTCCTTGCTGTACTCCTTGTACACCGGCTGGTAGCGCTCCTTCAGGTCCTCGACGAGGATGTACGGATGCTTGAACGTGACATAAGTCTTCATTTTTGCATCCCAAAAATTCTGTCTTAAATAGCTGATTCTGGAGGGAAATGCCTATTTTGCGGCGGGGCGACACAGGCGCGCGCACAAGCGGCAGGCCGTGCATGGGACGGGTGTGCTTATAGTGCACCGAGCATTGATGCATGCCCTAGAGTGTAAAGTGCCGGCACTGTTCATCATCTGCGCCTTCCCTGGACGGTGAAACACAACAATGGGACGAGGGAAAGCAGCGGCATGCACGGCCAGGAAGGACAGCACTGCGGGAATGCACTTTTGGAGCGCAGCTGCTTGCACCACCAGTGCTAATAGAGCATTCGCAGTTGCGCTATAGCATCGGGCTACGCAAATGGTGCGTCTGCCCCGCGGGAGCCCCCATCGGCCAGGGGTCAGTCAACGGAGATTTGTTTGAAGGAGCACGAGGCTGGCACCACTCGCTCCGAAACTAAATTTTGTTTTGCGCGTTCGAAGGCCGCGTTCTTTAGCGGAGAAGCGTAAATGCGGCGAACAAAGCAGAGCGCTCGGTGTCCCGAGGCAGATGCGCCGTTAAAGTATAGTAAAACACCGCCCGCCACATTTCCAGTGCGTCAGGCCATTTTTATCTGCAAACGCAAGCTGCACCTACGCAATAGCTTAACCGGGCCAAATGGGCTCGAAATACACAGCGCACCTTCATACAGGAGTAAACAGCAGACAATTTAATGGGCTTTGACCTCCGACTCCGCCCTGTCGATCAGCGCCTCGATGTCGCCGGTGCTCATGAAGCGCGCGGAGTCCCTCTGGTAGAGCAGGATCTCCATCCGCTGCGCAAGGTCGGGCGGGTTCTCGCGGGCCTTGGTCAGGATCTTGAAGAGCGCCGCCACGCCCTGCTCCAGCGGGAGCGGCTGCGGCGGGAGCTCGTTGCGGAGCGTGCCGTTGATCACGTCCTCGTGCGTCCCGAAGGCCCACGCGCGCCAGCGGTTGATGCTGCCCGACGGGTCGGTCGAGTACAGCGCGTACTCGTCGTCCTCGTGCCCGCAGTAGAGGAAGGACACGCCGAAGGGCCGCGCGCCCGCGCGCTGCGTGTAGAGCTGCTTCTCGCGCGCGACGAGCTCGCACACGACCGACGTCCGGGGGTCGGCGCAGATCTTGTCCTTGACCTTGGCGCTGGCGAGCCGCGCGTACTTGACGAGCCGCATCGAGTCGCTGAAGATCCCGGCCACCAGGCAGTACGTGCTGCTGTTGAGCCTGTATATCTTCTCGCGCAGCTGCGTGGGCGCGGGGTTGATGCCCACGAGCACGACGCCGTCCGTGCAGACGAGGCCGACGGTGGTCCCGGCCTCGCTGACGCCCTTGATGGCGTACTCGACCTGCTGGAGCCGGCCGTCGTCGGTGAAGGAGTTCGACTTTGTTTCGTGCTCGGACATTTGGGGCAATAAAATTTCACTTTGCCTTGCGCGC
>JALRLY010000240.1:0-11688 GCA_023647555.1 Pancytospora philotis
TTAGACAGCGCCTTCGCAATATTGTACGTATTGTACCTCGGCGCGGTGATATCGCCCGGCACATACGAGAACTGGCACATTTGCTCGATTTCGCCATCGTTGCAGTCTGCGAACGAGTCCTTGTTTGCGACCAGCCAGGCCTTGCGCACATTCAAGGCCTCGCATAGAGCTCTGCGCATGTCTCCGATGCAATTGCCCTCCTCGTTTATTCCAGCGATGAGCGGCGCATTCGAGTCGCACTCTTCGCCTTGTATAATGCCATTGAGGTCCTTAACTCTGATACGGATGTGGTTCTGCAGAAGTGTGGTAGCAGACTTGATCTTGCCGCAAAAAGAAGAGGCGGCAGCGGCAAGCCTTCCGCTGAACATGCCGGGGGCGGCTTCCGCCAGTGCGCGCAGCCCATCAAGCTCCCTGTCCTCCTGGTGCAATCTATCACAGATATCTGATGCCCCGGTGCAGCTGTTGCACGACGGTTTGTCGGCTGAGCCGTTAGCGTAGACGTGGCTTCCCACGCCTGCGCCGTCAGTCTCGGAGATGAGCCGCTTGATGCTGGCGGTGCTGCCCGTTCTGTCCCGCGCGGAGAGTTGGCCGGCTTTGACGGGTAATAGGCAGTTGGGGATGCACAGTAGTGACATCATATAGGGCGCCGGGCACCAGTTTTTTATAAGCCTGCTTGGTACCCCCAACCGCTTTCATCAAACCAATCATTCTAGAATGCGCCCTGATATCAGATACAGATCGGGGTGAACGCGCCGCTGGTACTGCCAGCAACTCTCTGATAACTAAGAATGCGTAGGGCACGCTATACCACCTTCAGTGCACTGCGGCACCGCTCTTTTCGGCCCCAAGCGTCTGAAGAAAATCCCAGCTTGCCCAAAGTGCAGAATAAAAGAAAGCCCCGCGTAATGGCTTACAAAGCGAATAAGCCCTCTTAATGGCCCACAAAGCGAATAAGCCATTGTAATGGCCCACAAAGCGAATAAACCCTCGTAATGGCCCACAAAGCGAATCGCAAAAACAAACACGAGTATGGAATATACTTTACTAGATCTTAGGAAATGTAGTCAGTAATGCCATATCTAGAGAGGTCCTCAGGCGCAGAGTAGACGCACTCCCAGAAGATCAGCTTGGTCTTCGTCTCGTCGATCTCGGAGTACTTGATGAGCAGCACCTGGCCCTTCTCGTTCACCCAGTTCTCGTTGAGCTTCACCTTCTCAGCGGCGATGGCCTTCTTGACGGCGTTGTCGTCGTTGTTGATGAAGTAGGTGTAGGCAATGGTCTCGCCGGTCTCCAGGTTCACGCACATCTCGGAGTCGGTCGCGTTGTAGACCACGCGGTGGTTGTAGCAGAAATCAACGACGCAGTGGATCTTGTTGTCAGAGTCCTTGAACGTGCAGGCGATGGACTTGCCGTTGATGATGTTACGCGCAGACAGGATGGTCTTCGCGGAGCCGTGCTTACCGGGCTTGGACACGGACATGTCGGTGACCTTCGCGAACACCGCGGTCTCGCCGTCCGGAATGTACACGTTACCGATCTTCAGCTCTCTTCCGCTGATGAAGTTGGTCTTAATGGCGGCCATTGGGGTCAGCGCGCAAAAAAATTTATCTAGATTTGCTCGGCGCAAAATTTTAGAGCTCAGGCGTCTGCGTGGCGGTGTACCGGGCGCTTGCAGGTGCTGGCACTGAGAGCTGCTTATATTCGTGCGTGTCTTTTTCTGCGATTACCGGTGATATGCAGTTGTAATTATTGCTTGCAGTTTTATTCCTTAAATTGGGCTGATTCGTGTATCTGCTACCCATTCTGCACCGGCCACTTCATTCGCTGCTTGCTGCCATTTCCCGTAACGTCCAACACACTGGCACGCGCAAGGAGCATCCCTATTCCGCAGACCACTCAAATTTTGCACAGATGCAGCCCCGATGCTCCTTGCGGTGATTCTGGCGACGCTCCTGGTTGTGTTCGTCACGGCCTACGCGCTCTTCCCGCGCAAGAGCCACCGGCGCGTCTACTTCGTCGGCCCGCACTGCTCGGGCAAGACCGAGTCGATCGCGCGGCTCCTCGGGCTCGGGAACCCGACCGTCTCGTCCCTCACGTCGAACAGCTTCGTGGTCGGGCGCACGGAGATCGTGGAGTGCCTCCAGGACAACCTCTCGCAGGACTTCGTGAACAAGTTCCACATCAACCCGATCGACAAGTTCGTGTTCTTCGTGAAGAACGAGGAGGAGATGGGCTTCTTCCCGGACCTCACGGGCTTCGACATCTGCTTCGTGATGTGGCGCAAGTGCCCCAACAAGATAAGCACGCAGCTCGTGTACCTCGACGAGGACCACTCCAAGCTCGCTGCGCTCATCAGGGCCAAGTAGGCCAGGCATGGGGAATATGCAGTAAATTCATTGGGAACCGGCGATTTCTCGTGCCGAATATGTGTAATTGGATACTCGAAGTGGAAGTTACTCGGTACTATCTGATATCGCGGTAAAAGCTGCTAATATTTTCGATTCCTATTGCGTTTGCGGTACGCGGAAAGCCTCTCCAGTCGTGCATCCATGTCTGGCCGAACTCTACATGAAATATAGACTGCCACAACCCGGGCGCGCACTGATGCATTATTATCGTCGCACTCCAATAAAGCTCGCAGCTCAGGATTGAGTAATTACTTTTGCGTGCTAGTAAAGTGATTGAGAGAGGAATTTATTGATTATGGGAGGAGGCGGAGGACCGTTCGTACATGTTAAACCGAATGTCGCGTGCTCTGCGTATTTGCTGGTAGCTACGCATCGCATGCTCCACTAGAGTCGCGAGCAGCTTTGGCCGCGTGGCCCGCATGGCCATGACCTTGCTAGGAGTCAGCTCCGCTTCAGACCTGGCGCCGGCCAGCTGCATGGCGTTCGTCCAATACGAGGATTTATCATCCTCAGCATTCTTCTTGATTATAGAAAGACCAGGCCATTCGGTATTGTCATCGCCCTCCCAAAGCATGGCATAGGAAAGCAGGATATTGACTGCAGCGGCGGTGTTGCAAAACTCGGTCTCCTCGTCAATGGACGCGAACTTAAGAGTCTTAGGATCAGAGGCATTCGCCACGGCAAGCGCATCCATGACATATACGCCGGCAAAGTGCCCAGTTGAATATTTACGCTTGCATCTCATGTGGCTAATGTACTCACGAGCCGCGTATTGTACATTATCGAAATCTGCAGGCATTATGTGGTTGATATAATAAGGAGCCTTGCTTCCAGCAACAACCTTGAATGCAAGCGAATAAAGGGCAACTAATCTCGCAAGACCAACTATACGCTCCCGTGACTTGAATTCTTCATCGGACGACAGAAGCTGTAAAATATTCGCACGACTATATTTGGCACCATCGAAGCCCTGTAAAAAGCTGAAAATACTGGAAAACCGGTCGTCTGCAAACGTATCTCTCAGATTCTTGAAGCAATCCTCATCTTTTAGCTTGAGATACTCATCGCTGACCAGCTGGAAGTCCACAGCAGCATTGGGATGATTTATAAGCGTGTTTAACGCGGGATACACATTCTCATCGCTGATGCGTCTTCTGAACGCATTACAGCTATACAAATACCCGCGATTCAACTCTCGCTCAATGAGCTTACTAATCAGTTCTAAGAAACCAACAAGCACCTTGCATGCCTGATCCTGCGTAGGCAGAGGGCGTGCAGCAGACTGGGTTGACGATGTACTCAGATTAAAGCTCGGCACGAGATCAAGCTCCCGCTTCCCCGCCGATGAAGTGCCGCTGCTCGTAGCAGACGTGTCCGCCGGAGACGCCTCGGCCGGCGCCGCGGGCTCGCTCGGGCTCTCGCGGCCCCAGTACCAGCAGCCACCACCCAGCAAGACGCCGAATGCAACTAAGCTCGCTCCAATAGCAATAATCTTCGTTGAAGCCATGGGGTGAGCATTTGCGAAAAATTTGTGGCTCGTCGTTATTCCCCTTTTTCAATAAAGGGGTTAGCGGGATATGAATGGCACAGATCTGCTTTCTCAAGCAGATTGGTCCAGATGGAAAGGAGTGCACAGTGCGTTGAGTCGGTGTGCGGCTCGGGTTCAGTTACATTTAATACAGTTAAAGTACTGCGCTGACTGCAAGTTTTAGCTTACTATTAGTGGGACTGGCTGTATTGAATCACCGTTTTGTAACACTTTCACTTGCGTACTTAGCATACCAAAGCCGATCGAATAGAATATTGATATTCCTTAACTTTTATTATCTCAATAAATTACCCTTATGTCTAATTATGTTCTTCAAACTGCCGCACCCCGGTGCATACGCCTGATGCATACATACTCGGTGCATCATTGTTGGACGTAACAAAAACTGAATATAGCTAGTAGCCCAAAAGGGAGCAACAATGCTCGCGAACGGCTTAAATGGCTGAAAGTAGAATTTATTATTGGACGTGAAACTTTGTTTTCGAAGCGCTATATCTGGCTCTGCGCGCCTGCTGATAGCAACGCATCGCAAGCTCGACCATGGTCGCTAACAATTTGGGCCGCGTGGCCCGCATAGCCATAACCTTACTAGGAATCAGCTGCGCTTCAGAGCTAGCGCCGGCTAGCTGCATGACGTCCGTCCAATACGAAGAATCATCCCAAGCATTCTTCTTTAGCATAGCAAGTCCGACCCGATCGGTGCTATTCTCACTTTCCCAAAGCATGCAGTAGGCAAGCAGGATATTGATCGCACCAGCGCTGTTGCAAAATCCGGTAGCTTCCTCAATCGAGGTAGACTTCAGCACTTTAGGATCTGAAACATTCGCCACGGCAAGCGCATTCATGACATCCTCGCCAGAGACCCTCTTCGTTGCATACTTAAAATTATGTAGCTCAGAATCGATGTATTTGAACGCATCATCTTGTAACTCGTCGAAAGCAACGGGCGTCAGACGCTCAACATAGTGAGGAGTATTGTTTCCTGCGGAGATCTTGCATATAATCGAATACAGGACTATTGATTTCGCGAGGATGGCCATCGCTTGTTCCGGTGAAGCGCCTTCAGTGTTTTCATCGGACGCCAGAAGCTTCAAAGTCCGCTGACGAGTAAACTTGGCGAAATCAGTGCAGCATGTAAAGATGAAAATGTTCGATTTCTGGTCATCTGCAAAGGAATTCCTCAAAGTTTTAAAAATGGGCTCTTCTGTTAACCGGAGCACTTCATCTTTGATCGGCTGGAAGTCCGTACCAATTTCGGGGCTGCGTATAAAAGCATCGAGCGCTGAATACTCTTTCTTGCTACTGATAAGGTCTATAAAGGCACTACAGTTATTCCAATACTCATCATACCCCCGCGCGAGGAGTTCACCAAGCATTTCCAAGATACCGACGAGCACCTCGCACGCCGCATTTTGCTCCGACGATGAAGATGACTTACCGGCAGGGGCTCTGAGCTCAAAACTCGGCACGAGGTCAAGCTGCTGCTTGCCCGCCGATGAAGTGCTGCTGCTCACAGCGGACGCATCCGCCGGGGACGCCTCGGCCGGCGCCGCAGGCTCGCTCGAGCTCTCGCGGCCCCAGTACCAGCAGCCACCGCCCAGCAAGACGCCGAATGCAACTAAGCTCGCTCCAATAGCAATAATCTTCGTTGAAGCCATGGGGTGAGAATCCGCGAAAAATTTGTAGCTCATCGTTAATTCCCCTTTTTCAATAAAGGGGTAGTGGAATGCGAATGGCACGAATCCGTTTTCCTAAGCAGCTTGGTCCGGCCGGAAAGGAGTGCATAAAACATCGAGTTGGTGTGCGGCTCGGGTTCAGTTACATCTAATACGGTTGTATTCTGAAGATGCTATGGACAGACTGGTTATTAGCTCTCTGTTGGAATTATTGCTGTGGCGCGTGAATGATAATAAATGCAGCTGCATCGTGCTTTATCAGTGTTGGTTGTACGTTTTGGCTCGCTATTAGTGAAACTGGCTACATCGAATCATCGTTTTTGCAGCACTTTCACTCACGTACATGGAACACCAAAGCCCGTCAAATAAAATATTTACTCAGTCGAGAACGCGAGACGCTTTTGTGCCTTTTGTCCTCTGCCTTGCTTGTAGCGCCGCAGCGCGTGATAGACAAGGGTCTTCAGTAGTTTGTGCCGCAACGACAGCGCAGCGCAAATCTCGCCGGCAGTATACGCAGAGCCCGCGCAGACACCGACCGCATTTCTGATGCTGCGCGCGCTGCACCCTTCAATGCACGTGTGTGCTCCAGTCGGCAGCGAGTTGCGCTGATCGCAATGCTCAGCAAAGACGCAAACGGACATGTGGTTCTCAATGGCCTGCACACGGTTGCAGAACGCCTCTGCTTCGGCCACCGAACGCAGCTCAGTAGTGCTGGGATCTTCTGCGCACGCGGCTGCGAACGCGTCCAGAGCCTGCTCGGCCGATAAGTCCTTGGGCCGCGAATAGTACATGTAATCGTCGACCAAAGTGCTGCCCTCCAAAAGTAGCGTCTCAAAATCAGAGAGCTGCAGACGGTCAAGTTTCCAGTCGCAACAATCGTCCCTCCTGGTAGAAAACAGCGTTGAGTAGAGCAGCGTGAGTCTAGTGATTGTGTGAAGCGCCTTTTTATCAATTACCGTCCCTATCCCCGATTCCAGGTGCTCTACGAGATCGCACTTTCTGTATTTCTGACTGACTGTGCGTACAAATGTGAAAATATCGGCGAACCTACCGCTTGCGAAGTAGCGCTGTATGGCGCGCACCGCGGGTCGCTCCCATAGCTCTTCGAAGCTATCCAAAGGGCCGAGTCTGCTAACGGCCTCCCCGTCATCGCATTTGAGAATGTAATCGAACTGCGGCATGCGCACGAGCTCGTCGCGGAAGTCCCAGCATGCCTCCCAGTATTTTTCTTCACTTGAAGGGGCCAGAGCTAATAGCATCTCCAAGATGTGAACAAGCACTTCGCAGGCCGCCTCGTGCGAGGGCAGCGTGCGTGGCGGCCCCTTCGGCTGTCCAGGCAGATCTGTGGCATAGTCCCGTCTGTGCCGCTGGAACGCCAGTCCTGACTTGTAAACTTGTGTCCCCGTGCTGTTTCGCGCATATTGAAGCGATCTGCTAAGTGCTGCAACGAGTATTACAGCTGCCGCTACTGCCGCAATGACGAAAGTTTTCACTGTTGGCATGAGGGCTAAAAATTTTAATTACTTAGGGTTCTGCTCGCGATTTTAACTATCTTGGCCGCTACGGGCTGTAGCCCCAGCTAGTAACTAAATTCTATGTATTTGTGCAGTCTGACAAGGCAAGCGCTCAAACCAAGCAACACCGTTAGAACGCAGCCGTTGTGTTATTAATATCAGAAAGCTACCGAGATGACTAAAAGAAATGTTTATTCTTTACGGATAGACGGCTCCTACTGTGAGCTACGTCTAGATCTGCGTACCCTGTCTCTGCGCACCTGCTGATAGCAGCGCATCGCATGGTCAACGAGGATCGCCAGCAATTTGCGCCGCGTAGTCAGTGTGTTAATGATCGTGCCAGGGGTGAACTCTTTTTCAGAGCGAGCGCCTGCTAACTGCATTACAGTTTTAAAGCCCGAAGGATCGTTCTTGTTGTCGCCCTTTATCCAGCTAGAAAACTCGTGCCATAATTTATCCTCTGCATCTCCTTTGAATATAACTGAATGCAACATACAATTCTCTGCTCCCGCATTGTTGCAAAACTTGTTCTTCTCTTCCGTGGAGGCGAACTTAAGAACCTTAGGATCAGACACATTCGCTGCCGCAAGCGCATCCATAACGTATGTGCCTGCAAATGCCTTAGTTGCATGCTTGAATTTCTTTCCCTCGCTACTTATATACTTGAAGGCTTCATTTTGCATCGCGTCAAAATCAATGTGCGAAATAGGATCGAGGTAATTGGAATCGCGGTGGCCAGCTCCATCTTTGACCAAGTTCGAATACAGGGCCATTATTCTCGCAAGGCTGACTCTTTTCTGTTCGAACTGCTTGTCGTTAGACCCAAGAATCTGTATGATCTGCTCGCAGGTAGACCCTTTCTCAGCCAATGCATACAAGAAATACAAAATATTGGGAGACTGGCCATTTGCGAAAGCATTCTTCAGACTGTTATAGCTCTTCTCTTCCTCAAGCGCGGCGCATTCCAATTCAA
Source organism: Pancytospora philotis (assembly GCA_023647555.1). NCBI lineage: Eukaryota > Fungi > Microsporidia > Pancytospora > Pancytospora philotis. Next base: position 8,121 of record JALRLY010000240.1, read on the forward strand.
TTGAATTGTATTTGAAATCAACACTGGCCGCATGTATGAAATCTTCCAGCCGTGAGTACCTGGAATGAATAACCTGAGACAAAGTTTCGCATGTCTTCCAATACTCAACGTCCACTCGCGAAAGAAGTTGGCCAAGCATCTCTAAGACACAGCAAAGCACCTCACAAGCCTCGTCATGAGTAGGCGGCGAGTTCCGTCGCGCAGAAGGAGCTCTGAGCTCAAAGCTCGGCACGATGTCAAGCTCTCGCTTCCCCGCCGATGAAGTGCTGGTGCTCGCAGCGGACGCGTCCGCCGGAGACGCCTCGGCCGGCGCCGCGGGCTCGCTCGGGCTCTCGCGGCCCCAGTACCAGCAGCCACCGCCTAATACGATGCCGAATGCAACCAGGCATGCTCCGATAGCAATGATCTTCGTTGAAGCCATGGGGTGAGTATCTGCATGTATTTTGTAGCTCCGTTGCATATTCCCTTTATTTAATAAAGGAGCGAGTGGGATATAAATGGCACAAATCTGCTTTCCCATGCGGATTGGTCCATGGATGAGGGAGTGCACACAGCGTCGAGCAAACACTCGACTCAAGCTCAAATCCATCCAAAACAGTTGTATATCTAAAACAGTCGTATATCAAACTTAATGATTACCTTGTAGTTTGTTATCTCAATAGAACCTCATCCCTACTGATGGTTTCAAGAATTTATTGACTATTCAGCGTTAGTCGATTGTGACAGATCTGTCGTCGCATCATTGGCATAGTCCGCTGCGATTTCCTGCTTGTGGTCGCGCAGCAGGCTCACTACCAAATTCGCCAGGATTTTACGCCGCAAAGCCTGCACAGCAAAAACACTGCTCGATTTGGCAGCTTCTTTGGGACTGATGCCAGTTATATTCGCGATAGAACCGTTGGGCATAGCACCGCCGTTCAGCCTTTTTTCCAAACTGGGCAGCTCAAACTCTTCAGGCTCTTCTTCACAGCCAGAAATAAACGTAAGCGACATTGCGGTATTTGCCTTTCTGGCAATATCACAGAATTTTTCCGCATCTTCGACAGAGTAGAGCTTAACGGCCCTGGGATCCTGGGCATTCGCCGCAACAAGTGCATCCACGATCTCCTCACCGGTGATATCCAAATCAGCGTGTTTGAAAATGTGCCTGTGCTCCTCCGCATAGCCCATAGCAGCATCAATAGATGAATCAAAATCGGCAACTGTGATAGTATCAAGCTTATCAGAATAATCACCACCAAGATTTACACAGACTAAAAGTGAGTGCAGCGCAATCGCTTTGGCGATGGATTCAGCCAAATCCAAATTCTTTGCAAATTCCTCATCAGTGGACAAGATATCCGCAATATTAAGATCCCGATGATGACCACATAACCATTGAAGGAACACAAGGACATTTGAGTACTTATCATCATCGAAGAATTCCTGCAGGCGCTTAATGGATTCCATATCAAAAATAACCTTTCCATCTTCGCCATTCAAAGTTCCTATCGCCTGAGTCTCCAGTCCGTTCGTAAAAAACTTATTTAGCTTCGGATACACGGACATAAAATCGAACTTGACGTCGATGCATGCTCTGCGGAAATCATCTGTGTTACCCGAATAAGTCTCTTGGAGCATTTCCAGAGCGCCGACAAGCACCTCGCAAGCCTCATCATGCGTTGGCAGTGAGCGCAGTCTGGCGCTCGGCACCTCAAAACTCGGTACAAGGCCAAGCTCCCGCTTCCCCGTCGATGAACTACTACTGCTCGCAGCAGAAGTAGCCTCTGTGGACGCCTCGGCCGGCGCCGCGGGCTCGCTCGGGCTCTCGCGGCCCCAGTACCAGCAGCCACCGCCCAGCACGACGCCGAATGCAACTAAGCTCGCTCCAATAGCAATAATCTTCGTTGAAGCCATGGGACAAATTTTTGCAAAACTTTTGTGGCCCGTTGCCGATTTTCATTTCAATAAAGGGGTGGCGGCATACAAATAGCACGGGTATCTGAGTATAATGCGGCTGAGTTTTACTATAAAGGAGCATGTCATCAAATAGTTCAGTAACTGCCGTATCTACTAGCAATAAAGTATACAGCAACTGCTAATTCATTTGTATTTCACCCACTCTCCAAAAAATTTACTCGATGCGAAACGACTCGTTGCATCGCCGGCCGCAGATGCCTCCGGCGTCATTCGATGCTGGGCCGCGCCTGGCTCCTGCCGTGCGCCTGCTGCAGCGGTTTTTTGCACCCGAGCACGGGGCACACCGAGCGCTTCTTTATGAAGTCCACCACGATGCGCTCCTCGAACACATGCCCGCAGCTGCTGACCCAGGGGACCTCGATTCGGCACTGCGAGATCGGGCAGACCAGATCCTTCTTCTCCACCTTGTCGAGGATCTCGAGCCCGGGCCCGTACTTGTCGTAGATGGCCGCGGTGTTCCCCCGCACGCTCTTCGGGTTGTCCATGCGGTGCGGCGCGGCGGCGAGCGCCTGGTGGATGGCGATGCGCTTGATGAGCGTGTCCGACGGCGCTGAGTCGTTCTTGAAGACGCTCACCAGCACCTCGTCCAGCGCCTTCGCGCGCGCGCCGAGCAGTTCCTCCAAACTCCTCGCCATTGCGGCAGTCTGCGCGGTAAATTTATAAGCGTTGGAAATTCAGCACGAGCGAGGAATGGCAAAAGTAGCAGAAAGCAAACAATATGTATAAGAAGTAAACTTTTATTGTATTGTGCAGATGCACACACTTCATGCTATTTAGAGCCTATGGCTGAGCATCGCTGATGAACCAATACGACTGCTGCTAAGACACATGCACCATTAAGAGCCATAAACATTGCAGCTACTCTAGCGTCTCAAACTGCAAAAGCCTCTTAAGCTCCTCTATCCCGCCCTCCACGCTCACAGCATCGATACCGTGCTGTGCGAGGAGACTGACGGCCCGCCGCGAGCTGTTCCCGCGGTAGCAGCTGATGGCGACGCGCTTGCCCGTTCCGCGCAGCGTATCCAGTGCCTGCTCTACGTTAGGAATGTTCACGGCTCCCTTAGCGCGGAACATCTGGAAGTGCGGCTGGGAGCGGATGTCAACGAGGAAGAAGCCGGAGGGATCAGAGAGGACCGCCGCCCAGGAGACCGTAGGCACGCTGCTGTCGGGAGACACGACGCCCGAGCAGGCTACGGCCGGCGGGGCATCAAGTGTATTTTCATCCCTCTCGCCCGTGCATACGCAGCATCTCGCCGCTCTGATCGGTATGGCGTGGCTCGTGTTGCTGAAGCCGTTGTAGAGCAGCAGCTTGGCAGCAGGCACCTCTCCGGCCGCCCGTGCCACCACAACTTTGACCACCTCCACCGCCTGCATGCTGCCGATCACGCCGCACATCGGGCCGACCACCCCGCTTTGGTCGCAGTTCGGCGCGCTGCCCTTGGGCCGCGGCCACACACAACGGAAGCAGGGCCCGTCCCGCGGCAGCACGCACACCTGCCCCTCCCAGCGCAGCACCGACGCGCAGACCAGGTCGATCCCCAGCTCGCGGCAGCAGTCGTTGACCACGTAGCGCAGCGCGGCCTGGTCGCAGCAGTCCACCACGACGTCG
>JALRLY010000240.1:11738-41211 GCA_023647555.1 Pancytospora philotis
TTGTGCAGCTCCACGCGGTCGAAGTCGGCGATACCGATCGTGCCGACGCCGGCCATGGCCAGGTAGCTTATCACCGGGGACCCGAGGCCGCCGGCGCCGACCACCAGGGCGCGGCAGCGCAGCAGCGCGCTCTGCCCCGCAACGCCGATCTTCGGGACCACTATCTGGCGGCTGTACCGCCTGACGGCGCCCAGCGGTATGTCAGACTCCCAGCAGCCCTCCCACGGCGCGCTCTCCTCTGCGCGTCCGCTGCCAACAGCCATGGCGCCGGCCACTCAGAAAGTTTTATCGCGCCAAAATTTTACGATACAGCTGGCTAGGCGGTTGTTAAGTGAAAGGCAGCTCGCTTTTTATAATGTTCGCATACGCGTTTAAGAAGTAAAACTGATTTATTGGAGTAGAACAGGCCATTAATAAGGGGATTCTAGCTCTATAATACTAGTACTTTTTGCACGCCTGGTAAATGGTCCAGGCCGTTGACTCTATCCTCGCAATGCATACAATAATACTTCACCCACTAGACATTAGAAGCTGCGGCACGAAGATGAGCGAGGATGCGAAACTCCCCTGGCGTTTAAACCACAGGACGGCTGCTCGAGCGCTGCATACAAATGCTGATACTTGTCACTTGCAGCAATGCTCAGGTACTTAAGAGTCTTCGCATACTCCTCCCAGTCTTCGTGGGCTTTGGCCAAGTAGGCATCGCCGAGCTCGCGCAAAATGCCCTCCACGCGCTCAAAATCGCTGAGCTTCATACACTCCCTCTGGCACAGGTACAGGGCCCAGTTTTCTATTTCCGCGCGGTGAATATCCACCTCACCGAGCGCCCAGTCCATCGCCGTGTACATGTCCATGCATTTTCTGAACATAACGTAGAGATTCTGGCTGTCTCGGGTGCACAGGCCGACGTCGCCGAGGCTCAGCACGCAGGTTTTGCCGTGCAGCAGTCTGCTCCCGTGGCGCTGTGCAACCGCCACCTTATGCTTGAGGTACTTCAGAGACTGCATGAGGTACGGGTTGAACGCAGTCGATGCGTCAAACCAGCAGTCTGGCACGGGCTGCGAGCCGGGCGTTGGGCTGGGCGGCTCGCCACAGGCCGTATACAATGCGTCGACCAGCCCACAAAGCCGCGCAATCTCGTGCGTGATCCTCCGGATGGCATCGCGCCACTTCTTTCTATAACTGTCGAGGTTGTACATTTTCGAAAATATTTTATCGATGTACTCCCGCGTTACCAAATCATCGATGGCGTCGGCCGCGCTCTCATAAACGCGCTTCTGGTAAACCAAGTTGGTGCCACCAGGGACTCTGAACGCCCGATAGGGATCCTGGATCTCCAGATGCCTGAGAACCGCCCTGTACGAATCCAGTATTTCGTATAACGCGCCCTCTGAAACCGTTCCATCCTGGTCTTCGGATTCCTCAGCCAGCGCGCCGCCCACACTGTCCAGTGTAAAAATACTGGGACGCGCCATATCGCCGTCTGAATACGCATCCACTGACGTGCTCGTTGAGAGGGCGCCGCGGAGCAGCAGCACCAGTAACTGCCCAGCCATGGCGGATAAAAAATTGCCGCCTTTTATACCGAGCGGCAACGAATAATATCAATCATGATACAGATAATAATAAGCACTGATGGCCTATGTGATTATCATACGATGCGTATGGCTGTATGGCCGGTTATTTGTATCGAATGCAAAATAACGTAGATTTTTACCAGAAGTACTAGAATAATGCCCATGTGCAGTATTTATTGTAGAAATTCTAGATGCTTGAAATATCATTGATATGATCATGCCAAGTGTACACATTGGTAATGCATCTGATAGATGCTGTAGAACTTGTAAACAAGGCTGCAGATTGATCGTTATGGATGCGCTACAATTTTGCTAGATTTACCTGGCCCATGCAACCTGCCTTGGCAGTCTTTGCCTTGCTGCCCGCGAGCCGGGGCGCCAGCCCCTCCGCCGACTGGGAGTTACAGTCGCTGCGCGAGGCCTACAACAGCATGGGCATCTTCGATCTGGCGCCGTCGCACGGAGCAATGACGCTGAACCACCCTGGCCTTGCGCATTGCAGAGAGGAGCTGCGCGCGCGCACTGAAAAAGCCTGCAAGCGGCTCGCGCACTTCGTGGCCATTGCCAAGGAGTGCTGCCTCGAGCTGCTGGGCCTGAAGCTAAACCCGAACCATTTTTCGTTCGGCCTAGACAAGCTGCTGAGCAACTCCTCCTTCGCCCCTCGATACACGTCCTGTGACTCCTACAATTGCCTGCGAATAAGGGAGGCCTGCAAGTTCTTCCCGCTGGAGTGCGTGCCTGGAACTGTGGAACTCATCGATTGGGTTGCCCATTACAGCCGCGCGATATTCGCAAACTGCAGCGACTGCAACAGAAGTGAGAACCACGCGCCCGGTGTTACTCGTCCGCTGTTCGGTACGACGAGTGCATTCTTCTACGATCAGGTTATTCTGGAGGCGTTTGCCAAGGACGTGGAAAGGTACATCGACGCTGTTGTAATGTGTCATAGGAGGGCTAGCAGCGGTAAAGCCGCCCCTTGCAAGTCCGATAGCTGCCGGAATGAGCGTGCGCAGCTGAAGGAACTTGCCAGCGCTCTCAAGACGTATGCAAATGCTATGGCGGCGCTGCATGCGGAGTCTCTTGCCATATACGAGCGCAACGAGCAGCTTCTTGCAGACCTCGATTCTCAGCTAGCCCTGCAGGAGGAGGGGGACGTGGCCGCGAACGGGCTCAGCAATATCAAATACGATCTGATCAAGCACATTGTGTATAAAAAGCGATACAAACTCAAATCCCAGCTTTCAGAGGCGCTGAAAGCTCTAAACGAGATCGGGTCTAAGATGTTCAAAAGCTACTGCAGTTTGACCGGCGAAACTGTCGAATACTTTCTGGGGCACTCGTGCTGATCTGTAATATTGAATTCAACTACGAATGCTTTGGTGGTTCTGTTTGTGTAGATCTGGATTTGCATGTATGCTGCTCTAACACTTGCTACTTCTGTCAAGCAGTCTTGTTTCTATCGTATTTGCCATATGCCATTATGTATTTGCCATTTGCCCCGCACTTTCAGACAGCCCCTCTGCAATGAATTTTCCCAAGCCCGTCCTGGCCAGGGCCGTGGATGTCCTCAACTACGGCCGGCATGTGGTCCATCCGCCGTTCAGTGCGCCCATTCCGGTCGCATGCGCCGATGCGTCGTCCCGCTCTCTGAACATCTGCTCGCGCTGCCTCACGAACCATCTCTCGCCGCGCTCCCTGGAGATCCACCTGGGCCGCTGTCCCGGGCCCAGATACCAGCCCTTATACGACGAAGGGAGCATCAAGATCGCGCTGGTCCCCGACACGCCCACCAAGCAGCTCCTCGCGCTGCTGGGCCGCCTCTTCATCAAACGGAAGACCCTCTCGCACGAAATCACCGGCTACAGCCTGTTTATTGTGTACGGAGAGGAGGTGATGGGGTACTTCAGCCAGCCCGACGACATGAGCCACTCGCTGAGCTGCTTCTGCGTATTCCCGCCGTTCGCGCGCCAGGGCCTCGGCTCGCTGCTGATCGACTTCAGCTACTCGCGTTTCATCCGAGATGGCGCGGATGCTGAGCCGCAGGAAATCACTGGGCCGGAAGGGCCGCTCAGCAAGAAGGCGATCCATTGCTTCCGCAAGTACTGGCGCTACAGGGTCATCGGCGCTGATACCGTCAGACAGATATCTAGCGCTGCCAACATCTCGATAGACGACGCGATCATAGGCCTGGAGCTCAACGGATTCGACTTCAGGGCGTGGCGGATGGCCGGCCCGGTTGCGGTGGATAAGCCGCGGCTGCTATCGCCCGATAAATTTACGAAGCCCCATTAGCTATGAATATTTATGATGTGCTACTGGAGTATAGTTAAAATTAATATCTGTGCTTCTCAAACTCTTATTCATTTTTAAGCCTTAAATTTCTTGATAGCTCAGAAGCTTCACTATTCAATAAATACAGCTGATCCAATAACGATCCCATTCCATTACTTTCCTTCATATTAGTTTAATTAGCTTTAAATTAGTTGTAGCAACCGGACTCGCTGCCCGGCTTTGATATTTTCATGGTCTTGACGAACGCCTGGTAGGCCGCGTAGCGCGCCTTCGACTGGTCCACGTTGCTGCCCTTGCACTCGAGCGATCCGTTGATCGCCTTGGTGGTCAGGCCGAACTTTGTGAAGCCCTTCACGCCGGGCGCCGTGACCACGTTGGTCTGCCAGAACCAGACCGAGACCTGCGCGCCGAGGTTCGCGTCCTTCGCGACCTGGTCCGGATTCTGGTAGAGCTTGTCGCTCATGCCCAGGCCGGCGCCCGCCTTCTTGTAGTTGTCGGGCCACGAGAGCTGCATGAAGCCCCTTCCGTGGTAGTTCTTGCCCGGCGCGCCCGTGCCGTACTGGCCCTGGCAGCTGCCCGGCTGCGTGCACGCGATCTCTTCGATGTACTTGAAACCGCCGCTCTCGTGTGTCAGCTGCGCGAGGAACATGGCCGCCTCGTTCTTGTCCTTGATCTTGTCGTTGGTGACCTTCACAACGGCCTTTACGTAGTCTGCGTTGGGGCTGAAGTTGAGCTGCTTCATAGCATCGTTGATTTGCTGCTCAGTGACGACGCCACCGCCGCTGCTGCTATCGGATGACGTAGAGCTGCTGCTCGGAGAAGAGTCGCTCGACGCAGAGCTTGTGGATGGGGTCCCTGAGGAGGATGGCGCGGCGCTGGACGGGGCGCTCGTTCCAGAAGATGATCCACCAGAGCTGGGAGTAGAACTAGAACCAGAGCTGCTATCACTCGAACTGCCACTTGAGCTGCTACTGCCTGAGCTGCTATCGCTTGAACTGCCACTTGAGCTGCTAGCACCAGAGTCGCTTGAGCTTCCACTGCTGCTGCCGCTCGAGCTATCACTACTGCTGCCGCTTGAACTACCGGCGCTGCTACCACTTGAACTATCACTGCCACTGCCACTGGAGCTGCCTGAGCTGCTACCGCTTGAGCTATCGCCACCGCTTGAGCTGCCGCCGGCACTTGAACCGCCAGAGCCACCAGCTCCTCCAGATGAGCCACCGCTGCTGCCACCAGACGAACCGCCGGCGCTGCCACCAGACGAACCACCGGCGCTGCCACCAGACGAACCGCCAGTACTGCCACTGGCTCCTCCAGAGGGGCTCGCAGATCCCTGACCACCAGAAGAGCCTCCACTTCCCTGGCCAGGCTTCTTAATCTGTGGGCCTGCGCCTCCCGGCACACCAGCCGGATGCATTCCGATGTATTCAAACTTAATCTCAGTAGGCGCCGGGGTCTCTCGTATGGTGTGAATGGCAGTAACCGTATGATGCTTAGTAATAGTCTTTATCAGGTTCTTCACAGCCTGCTTCTTGCTTCCACCGGTGGGACTCTTGCCTTTCTTGCAGTCATCGCCCTCGCACTCCTGGCTATCATCGCTGTTCGACTCCTCCTGCTTGGAATGCGGCGCAAGCTTGGTCACATACACCACCTTTCTGCGCTTAGCAGGCCCACTCTTCTTAGATGGTTGCTTTATGCTCTTCTTCGGCTCCTCGTTGCTCCCGGTCGCCTTCGGGCTCTTGCTGCCCTCGTCCGACGGCTGGTCATCGCTGCCCACTCCAGAGTCGCTGCTCTGCTGCGTCGGGCTGCCGCGCTTCTTGTGGCTTGCGGGCGCATCCCGATCTCCGTCCCGCTTCTTATCCTTGCTGCCCCTGCCGGGGTGCTGCTTCCGCATGCAGGATATCCCGGTCCGGCCAACCTGGCACTCGGTCCGCTCGGGGCACTCGATACTGATCCATTTGCCCTTCAGATCGCACGTCCGCAGCATATTCCCGTGGCACTCCTGCGAGCCGGGCAGGCACGCATCCTTGGCCGCTGATGCTTCCAATAGCGCAAGGAGCTGAATGATCATGGCGGTACGGTCGTTCGCTGCTTTATCTACGTCTCATACGCTTCATCGCATCGGCCAATCCTCTTACGGCTTTTGAAACATCTGTCGCATCGTCGATGGCGGATGGCTAAGCAATAAGCGAGATGTTGATATGCTGTTTTGGCGTATGTTCGACGATTAGAGTGCAAGGTGGTGAGCAATGGAGTGATTTTTATAAAAATCTGATGCATATCTAGTTGCACTGTGAAACTTTCAGTTCAATACAGTACAGCTTTTAAGACAGCAGTCATTACATGTCTGGGACTTCCCAGTTATAGTACCTGCTTTTTCGCTAAAATTTTTAGGGCCTAGAACCTCGCAGCCCATGTTTAGTCAGCTGCTGCTAATGACCGTCAGGTGTGCTCCCACCGCTACAGAGCGGTTGTACGAGCACATGCCTACTACGCCATCAATCAACCAGCACGAGCTGAAACATATGAAGGAAAAGCACGCCGAGTACCATACCTTACTAGTCAAGACTGCCGAAGAGTGCACCGGAACGCTAATGGCCATGTATTCGGTGATCGAGGAGCAAACTGTTTCATTAGTCAGCTGCATCGATAAGGCGAAGATAAAATACAGTGACTACGGCTTTGCGGTGTGTATTGAGTTCCTCAAGGCCAAGGATGCGTACATCGGATTCCAGCAGCAAGCCATAGGCGCGATGCATGTGAAATCTGAATCCTTGCCGGCCAGAATCCACGAAATGTGCACGATGCTCTATGAGTTGGCTGATTTGTCCGTCAATCAGGCGTGCGCAGCAGGACTTATGCTCAACCCCACCATCGACCAACCGTTAAGCCCTGAGGAATTCCGAAGACGCCAATGCGCTGCCCAAATCAGCAACTGCACAGAATACATCCAGCATATTAGCAACCAGCTGGGCTGTTTCGACAGGAGCGTTGAGTACGTCCGTTATAAGAGTCTAACCGAGGGGCACCAGTTGCTTTTGCGTGGATACTCAGCCAAAATGGTAAAGTATGCAAGAATTATACTGAACATAACTTACGTTGCGCGAGACATGCGTATCAAAGTGGGTCGCGCCGCAGGGCTGCTTAATAGCTGCCGAACGCTAGCAGACACGCTCAGGGGGTGCAATGGAGAAAATGCGGAGACCCTCGAACGGCTTTACAAAGCGACGATGGTCAGCTTCGAGGTGTTGTGCACTCAAATGAAGGATAACCATAGGTTATATTCCGGGGAATTCGACTCCTTTCTCGGCGAATGCACGGCGCTTATCAAGGAGCTCAAGCGGGCGGAAGCATGCCCTTCGCTGGCGATCGTTCTTCCATACCAGAATCAGGTGCAGGCTGCAAACATTGATGGGGCTGCTCAAGATACGCAAGAATCTCACAGAATCGACCCGGTATACGCTAATATGCTGTACGATTTAACCAACACAACTTAACAATAAACATCTACATTTAAATAGGTATGCTAAAGATAAGGTGTATGGCATTGTGTTGCCTATCGTATGCGGTGCTATTATTTTTCTAAAATGCATGTAGCACTGGCTCAGTGTCTTGACTGCGCGCTTAGAATAACAGGAATGCTAAAGTTTATCTTGTATTGCAAAAACTAAGAAGATTAATTTATTGGAGGTTGAGGCAGCGAGTTGTATTTTTTACCGGCCTTCCCAGATGCTCTGGTCTTCGGCAGCGTATTCTGAGCCGTCAACCTTTTAAATATTTTGGCAAAGTGTCTGCTAAATGCGCTGCTTCTGCCGCCGTTTACAGCGCGCTCAGTCGGATTCAATACCAAGCCCTTCTCGCACAGCTCAGCATTGCCATGCAACCCTGCATTGCCATGTAACCCGGCGTTATCGCACAGCTTAGCGGTGTCGTACAACTCGGCGTTATCATACAAAATCATTTCTTCATACGGCTCGAAAATATCGTATGCTCCATCTCTCCTGTCCAGCTCCTGTTCGACCGGCATATCCACCCCCGGCACACAAACCAGGAAATCGCTGTCGATGGCCTGTGCAAGTATTGCTCTGATTTCTGCGATAATCCTGCGCTCTTCGCTCTCGAGGCTCGCCTGTTCGTCATCAGTTCCCGTAGCGGCCGCAGCCAGCATCCCGCGCATATTCAGCCGCTCGTACACTTTACTGGCAAAGTCTTCCTCCGTAAACTTGTGGTAAATGCTCGGTGCGATATCCTTGTACATCCCGCAGATGTACGTCCTTATCATCTTCTTCTGCCTGCTATCCCAGTCTCCGCCGATGCGGTAGACAATCACCAATCCGTGGATGCGGTTGGACCAGCAGGTCAGCACATGCTTGAGCAGCGTGACCCCGCAGCGGTCGGAAAGGAAGGTATCGCCGTTGATGTGCACCTCGCCCGGGGGAGTCGAATACCCCGGGTCCTCGGCGGAAAGGCTCCCCGCCAGCTCCATGGCCTTGCAGAGCACCACCGTTTTCCACCTGTCGTACCCTTCGAGCGTAATTGGGACGCGGATGCTGACCTTCAGATACTGGTCGAAATCAATGCTGTTTGCGCTCAAACTCTCCAGCTTGCAGACTACGTCCTTGATACTCTCTGTGCTAAACAGCCGCCTGCTGGCGCTCACCGTTAATAGCATTGCGAACAGCTGCATGGGGCGCGGTGTATATTTCCCTTTTATACTGTGCTGTCAAATAATCTCTGTCATTTACATTGACTCGCCAAATTATGTCTTCGCTGCATGCAGTGATTGATGCTTGGCTGATTTAATAGCATACAAAAGAGTTGTGGTATATTTTTACACGTGATACTGTCCTAATTTTAACACATTGCTTTCAGATTACACCGGTGAATAGTTCTTTCAGCGTTGTGCAACGTTCAGCGCCTCTTTTACAAGGCTGTGCGCCAACTCATCAGTTTCCTAACTAGAATGTATCCATCAACCGAGATTGAATCCATACCTCCAAACCGACTATGCCGCTCAGTCTACTTATCATACCCATTTCATCGCCACTCGACAAAGCGCACTGGCAGTATTATCGACTGCAAAATTTTTACGCCCATGGCCAGCGGCCGCAAGACCAAGTTCTCCGACTGCTACCAAGCGCCGAGGCGCGCGACCGGCAGCGGCGCTAAGTCCGGGGACATCGTGCGCAAGCGGCGGAACGTGCCGGAGAGCCGGCAGAAGTACGGCGCGCCCAGCAACAAAAAGGAGACGCTCAGCAAGCTCGCCGAGCAGCGGCTCGAGCGCGAGAAGCTGCGCGATCTGCGGGAGAAGGTGGCCTCGCGAAACAAGAACGAGTTCAGATACGGGTACTACTCCGTGGACTCCAACATGCGCAAGAACATCGCGATGGACGAGGACGAGCTGAAGAAGCTGCTCAGATACGTCGACTACGAGATCAGAAAATGCGAGGCCCGGCAGAGGGAGACCACGGTGCGCGGCCTAAGCAAGCGCACAGTATTCGACGACGATGGCAATGCCCGGAGCTCAGAGTCTGTAATGGCAGAGACGAACCATCAGGCATTATTGCAGCTGATTAAGGAGGAAGAGGAGAATGGAGAGTCCAGCAGCTACGATAGCGACGAGGATGGCACAGAGACCTCCGATGGTTCTTCTGAATTTGACGGCAGCAGCTTCGCAGAATCAGAAGATGCTCCGTCGGTGGATGAGCAGGAGGAGTATTTTAACACCCTGCTGGAAAAGCGTGGCGAGATTGTAAAGAAACTGCAGAAGATCAAGGGTGGTAAGAAGAAGTAGCACAATGGTTGTGATATGTTATATAAAGCGGCTTGTATTATTACCCTAAGTTAACAGTTTTATCTTAGTGGTAAGATTTCCACCGCCACAGGTAACAAATATAAAATTAATAGTGAACAATAAATACATTTAATAGATGCTTCATCTGTAAAAGCTGCATACCCTCCAATTTTTGCCAGGGATTGGATGCATCCGCATGCTGCGCTTCAATAGCAAGCACAACTAATCCTCTTTGCCCTGCGTCTGCCTTAAAACATATTCCACCTGGTCAATGAGCTTAATCGTGCAATGTTCGCGGATGAACTTGCTCGCGGCCGCCTTGGAGCCCGGCCCGCTGTCGAGCTGGAAGAGCAGATCGGACAGCTTGATGGCCCTGCGCCGTCCCACCATAAAGATATTGTCGATCTTCTCCCGGTAGTCAACGCTCACGACCCGCTGTCCCAAAAATGCCTCTCGGCGCTGCTGCTCCTTCTCTTTGATCCGCTCGTAAATGCTGGTGGCCGCCTGTTTGGCCTTCTTGGCATCCATAGCGCTGGGATTGGTCTGTAGGGTAGCCTGTGCTGCTGCATCGTTGAGCAGCTCTGGAAAAAGGGACTTTCTGGGCAGCACCACGTCCTCGGCACAGAAGCCCTTGTGCAGCGTCCTTGAATTCGTTTCTATCTGCTCCTTGGCGAGCCAGTCCTGGTAGCTGCGCATAAAGTGCGCATAGAGCAGCTGGTCGATATCCACACTGCGCAGGATGCTGACAACAAAGCTATCAACCATCTCCCCGCTGTCCAGAATCCTGATGGGCTTGAACTCAATGGCATCACCAGCGATGTAGCTGATCTGCTCCAGATACGCGTGCTCTAGCCGGCGCTGGAACAGCCTCTCGATGGATCCAGCGTACTTTACCAGCACGAGCGAAAGGCTGCGCCGCGCGTTGAACTTGTATGTGCTCTCCAGGATCTTGTAGAGCTGGCTCACCAGTTTGAACGAACGCGGGAGGAAGCGGGTGACATTCACCAGGCTGTAGGGAATCACAGCCTCGGCCGTGGAGAAGCTCGTCACCCGCAGCTTTCTCTCCGCGACAGACGGCGCGTCCTGCGCAGGCACACGGGCATTTTCAACAGGCATTTCGATCCCAATGGCCCGGGGCTGGTCAGCGATAATATCAGCGAATGGCCGTGCCTGCTGGAGCGCATGCGCGGGTGTTTCTGCATCGCTGGTGCATCCGTCCTGCGCCGTGGTGCCGGCGATGCACTCAAAGGTGCAGCGCCTGCGCTTGGTCCTCTCGCTAAGATCACTGGCATCCACCGCGCTGCTCAGCCGGCGGACCTTCACAGAGCCATCCGCTGCAGTACCGGCGGCCTCCACGGCCTCAACGATACACTCCATATTCACCGCCTTGTGGGGCGCTCGGCGGCTCTTCTTCTCTAGGAAGCTCTTAAGCGTGGCCATCAATGGGTGCTCTGTTGTCTAAAAATTTTGCATATTCTACAACGTTTAGTAGATAGGCGCATGGCGGTGGATGCGCATCCTCGCCCGTGATTTAAAATTTGTTTATTGCAACTGCTTGTACAACTGCCAGTAAACAAACAAACTGCAAAATTTTTGAAATTCCGGTTGAATTTGGATGAAGTGGGCTCGTGCATGCTATAACTATGGGCTATGAGGTTGCATTGACTAGCATGTACTAGTGTAGTTTAATCTCTTTGCTGTTGATAGATAACTGAAAAATACATTACTTCAGGCTTATACATCAAAATCGTATGCAGACCATACAGACTAATACAGAATGCTTCTTGACACACGTTCCCTGCTTTGCAAAGATCTTCATTTAAAATCTATAAACACAGTACGTTTTTCTTATGTAGTTCTATGCCACTGATTAAGCTGAAAATGCGCACTTATTTTGCGCTTACGCACTTACAGTTGTTTACTCGACACAGCATCCATATTTGTTTGCTGAGCGGGCTTTTTTGTCGCTTCAGCGACTATGAGGTAGATACATCTGGCGCCGGAAACTTCCGCTAGATGCATATAAGCAAATGCAGCTACATTCTTCATTGCCCAGCACACCAGTCATAAAGATATTCCCGATTGTACGCCCCTACGCGGGACGCTCTGGAAGTATTCGGATCTTCTAGATTTGTCTGACGTGTTGAAATGCACCATTACCACATTCTGATGGAGTGTGCGGCTCACAGTGTTGGGCAACGGTGTATTCGGCACGGAGTCGGCCTATAGTTTATACATCCAACTCTCGGGAGCCTCGCACTACTGACAGCTGCTGTTTATTATCCACGTAGTTTTAATCAGTGCGCAGGCGAGCAGGAGAGCGCGGGATTGAGCCGGTTGTTTTGCGCCATTTAGAATATAGCTTAAAGCGTGCATACATGCATATGCCACTGCGCACCACATCCAAAATATCTGTTCACTAACGCTCCATTGTTGTGCTGTAGTCAGCGTTTAATTAAAAAGTAATATGATTGTGTATCTCAAGCCAGCTTCCTCATCTACACGCAATATAAATGAGTATTTGGTAAATAATCAGCGATCTGTCATGGCACTGCGCATCTGTAGTATAAAAGGCAAACACGCGCGAGGGGTATGAACCTGCTGCTGGGGCCGCTTCTGCTCCTCATCGCGTTCCTCTTCAGCGGCATCGATACGCGCACGCTCACAGCCAGAGATGGCAGGCACGGATACCGCTACCGGCACCACGCCCGCCCCCGGTACCAGGATGTGTACGGCCGGGTCGAAAGCACAGGCCCTGTGAAGTACGGGGATGTGCATCCGCGCGATTACATCGTCCCGGACGTGGAGAAGAACCTCTGCCAGGATCTACAGAAGTGCTTCCTGCCCAGCCAACGAAGCACAGACGATGATACACCTCGGAGCATTACCGTTGCCGATCTTAAGAAGACATGCGACAAGAACTTCCACGCGCATATAAAGACTGAGGATGTAGTGTACGACTACGCAGATGGGAACAACGAAGACAATAAAAATGGCGTTGTGATCTGCCGCGAGGGCAGGCACGCGCCCGTTAAGCCTGCCGAAGAAAGCTCGCTTGTTGCCGATTTTCTGACCAATGTGTTTTCGCTCTTCACCGACACCCTCAGCGACAAGCCCGTTGGCAGCGCGGTCCTCGAGTTTCAGAGCAGGGAGTTCGATGAGGTCCACGAGCAGCGGTACAGCGCGGCTGTGGGAAACCCAAAAATAGCCTACGAGGACGGCTCGGCCCCCGAGAGGCCGCTCTACCGATACTACTTCGCCGACCAGCAGTTCACTACGTTCCTGGAGAAGATGGAGCAGAATAGTAGCCCAAAGGCGCGCCGGTTTATCCCATTGTATGATTTCTATGAGGTGAGAGCAGCAGTCCGCGCAGGAAAGAGCTACAGAGAGCTCTCGCACAAGATGAAGCTCAAATGGGCGATGCTGGTATTCAGCAAATTCACGCTGCGGCTGTACGCCGAGCGAGACGCGTTCTCAGGCATCCTCAAGCTCGGCCAGAGCGATGCAAAGACTCCGGAGGACCTCGCCGAGGCGCTCCACTCGTATTTTGCCGATGTGTACGAGTCGGAGAGCTGCAGGCAGATCGCGCGCTCGATCGCAGAGGCGTACACGAAGTTCGATCTCTTTGAGCTCGCGTACCTGCAGTGCACAGGCGATGCGCCGTACCTCATCGAGGAGCACAACGGGCAGCCGCGCAACATCAGGCTCGACCACCGCCTGACCAACCAGGTCCCGGCTTTCATCGTGGACACGCTCACTATACTCAGGGCCTGGCAGGAGTCGGACGACGCAAAAGTCACCGCACGCGCGCTAGAAAAGGCGGAGGCAGAAATTACTGAGTTTTACGAAAATAATACCGATAAGAGCAACGGAGAGTGCCAATAATTAAATCTACCAGACTAGCTTACAATTTTTAGTCCAGCAATCATCGAGGGAATCGCAAGCCGTAAACTTTCGTAAACTGGCCTGTCCTTGGCACCTTTAATGGCCCCTTCACTATTAGCCTCAGCGTCCACACATTGTAGCAATTTAAAGGTCCTAGCACCTCCCCTATTACTATTACAGTACTTGCCTCTGAACCTCAAGCCACAGATTTTCGCTGCTTGATGACCACGTATTTTAATCAGTATCAAGGAAATGCCAGGAGAGGCGGGGAAGCAGACTTTCCCACTGCACCCCGGATGAATCTCCATCGCTGCATTGATCCCGTGGTTCATTTATGAAAGGCTGTGCCGCATAGCCCACTCTGCTTCTCTGTTGCACGCAAGATAAATGAGCAGATATTATCCTATCACCAACGCGTCATCCATCTATCCGATGCTATTTTCTCCCATATAAATAGTATAAAAGTTTCGCACCTAGGCATGTCGCTGTATCCGTTGCTGCTTCTGATTGTATTTCTGCTCAGCGGCTGCGACCTGCGCGCACTTTCTCCCAAGCGCGGCAAGCATGGCTACCACCACCGGACCCCGCGGCACCCCGCGCGCTACGATCTCTACGTCCACCACGAGGGCCGCGGGGAGCTGAAATACGGGAATACGTCTGTGCTAGAGTTTACGGCGCCAGACGTACAGAGCGATTTTTCCAGGGATCTGCGGAGATGCTTTCTGCCGACCCAGCGAAAAAAGCTGCGGGACATGGCCCCCAGAATACTAAAATGGACGTGCACATATAACTATGCTAAAGGCTCGGCAAATGACCCGGTGAGGCCAGATTATGACGCGAAAGAGTTTAGTAGAAAAAGGAACGCTGCCCACGGGTGCTACCCGGAGATGTGGTTCTACCACCACCGCCCTGCTGACGGCTCGCCGCTCACTGACTTGGTGACCAACCTGTTCTTGCTCTTTTCGGACACTCTGGGCAGGACGGAGCGTGGCCAGCCGAGCATCGAGACGATAAGCGAGTTCCAGGAGAGCGAATTTGCCGAGGTCCTCGAGGCGCGGTACAGCGCGGTTATGGGAAACCCAAAGCTCGCATACGATGACAAGGAGCAGCCCATCCATAAGAAATCGCTGTACAGCTACTACTTCGAAGACCCGCACTTCATCGACTTCCTGGAGAGGATGGAGCAGAGCGCCAGCCCAAATGCGCGCAGGTTCGTCCCGCTGCACGACTACTACACCCTCCGATATGCTGTCTGCGGCGAGGTGGCCTATAAGGATCTCCTGCCGGAGCTGAAGCGCAAATGGGCGATGCTGGTGTTCAGCAAGTTCACCCTGCGCCTGTATGCGATGCGCGACGCCTTCTTTGGCATCCTCGAGAGCAGGTGGTACGACAGCAGGGGCCCTGAGGACCTCGCCGAGGCGCTCCACTCGTACTTTGCGGACGTGTACGAGGCCGGGAGCGGGCCGATCGCGCGCTCGATCGCCGAGGTGTACACGAAGTTCGACCTGTTCGAGCTTGCGTACGTGCAGTGCACCGGCGGCTCTGACGCCACGCCGTACCTCGTCGAGGACCACGGCACGTGGGCCCTCAGAATCCGGCTCGACCACTACATGATCGCAGAGGTCCCTACATTTCTCATGGACGTACTCACGATAGCCAAGGCATGGAACGACTCGCACGGCGCGAAGTTCAACGCGCAGGCACTAGAAAATGCCGCGGCCGAAATTTCCGAGTTTTACGAGAAGAATGCGAATCGCACTAACGGGAACTGTCAGTAATGTTTACTGAGCGACAAGCGAACGAGGTAGAAATCAATGGTGTGTGGCGGTAGCCTATAGGCCTTTAACCAGTTTCAGATCAAAGAAATATTCCGTTTTTATATAAGCAATAAAGTTCTCATTCAGTGTCTCTGCCTATTAAGTATTGGGTGTAGGAGGAGAGGGCTGAGCAAATCGATCATTACTGGCTCAGTCTGAGGTGTGTTACAGCAGACGTAATGACGAGTGCACTGTTAGGCTCTACCATCTGCTATGATACGAATAAAACTAAAATCATACGATACAACAGGTGCCTGTTAAAACCGGAAGTCGCTATTGATGTAAAAGCCTGCGCTCTTTCGAGAATTAACACAGAGTTTGCAAGAGAGGGGACCCCATGGGATCGATGGTAGCAGCTTAGGAGTAGATCTCGGTCCATGTTCTTGCAAGCGTGCAACGCAAAAAATGGTGACGTACCCCTGCCCGATATGGCATTGCTCCTTATTAAATATTTTACAACCAATGGACTCGATGGTTGCATAAAGGAGCGCAGCTCATCATGGCCGTTGAATATGCGTAAAAATTTACTCCCATGCACCGATGGCTCTTTTTGCCACTGTTCGAACCTGTACGCGCCGCCGCAAGCGAGGAGGTGCAGGACGCGGCGGTCAACCACATACAAAATGCATATACGGACTGCTTCCGAATAGTCCCATTAAATACTACACAAGTTTCAGCCGATATGCTGGGTATTCTCGAGGGCATCGAAGAACGATCCAAAAGCGCCATAGAATTTTTAGAGTGTGAATTGAGCGCCCGTGGCGGGACTGAACCCGCGCATTATATGAGCTTCATTCGGGGAGAGCGGGATACCATTTCACAGCTGGGGTGCGAAGAAGGCAGTAATATGGTGCGCGCTGCATATGGCGGCATCTCCAAGGCATATGAAGCATTCGCTGCCATTATGCGCTGGTTGGAGAGCGTCGAGTCCTTTGAGCTTTGCGCCGAGCTGGCCTCCATGTACAAGCCCACCGGGCCCTCCAGACCTAACAGGGTTACATCATCCGCCAAGCCCGTTATCGTAGATAATTTCGGCGGTCTTACAGACGAGGAAAAGATGTGCGCACTGAATGAGCTATCCAAGTTCGCCACTGGCAGGATCGAGGAGCTCAAACAGCGCTATACCGTCTGGGTCGCCCGAGAGATACAAACCGACGCGGAGGCATTCCTGCGGGAGAAGGTAACCATCATGGCAATATACCATGAAATGGCGCGTTCGTTAACCAGCGCTGTTGTTCCCCTTGCTGAGTTCGCCTCAGTGCTGCAGTCGTGCATTCAGTCGATACGTAGTGCTGTGGCTATGCTTGAGGAGGCGGGGAGCCGGCGCAGCGGTGAGTTTTCACCGCCGGGTGGTGCTCTGAAAGTACTCGACGACTGTCGTAAGGTCATGGCCACTGCGCGTAAGGCATTCAACGAATCCCAGGCCAGATTCATCGATCCATTTGTAACAGGGTCGGACCTGACGTGCACGCATGCGGCGCCTTTTTTAGGTGGCTTGGGCTCGAGTGAAGATATTAGCATGGCGGATGCGTACAGGCAACTAGACTGTGCGTACCGTGGGTGCTGCAATACAACAGTGCAGAAAATCAAAGATGTCCTGGCGGGCTTGCCGGAATTTCTTTCAGCCGTAGACAAACGGGCAGAAAACATAGTGGGATTCCTGGAGGACGAGCAGGATGCTCGCAGGGTGGGCTCAATGCACTTCACGGAGTTTTTCTGCCAGGAACGGACTGATATCTCAAATTTTTGTGTGTACAACAATTACCAAAATGACATCGCGCATCACCGTATCACTGGTACGTACGAAGTATTCATCGGGTTCTTCCGCTGGCTGATGAAGGTCGAGCGCTTCGAGCGCCGCTTTGGGCTGTCGTCCAAGCTGGGATCCGCGAGGCCCGAAGTGGTCAGCATCGAGAGTTTCGAAGAGACTTCAAATGAGGAAAGGATCGATATTCTATTGGGGCTTTACAACTTTGTCGATTGCCGGGTGAAGAGTCTTGCTAAACGCTACGCAACCGGGGCCCGCCAGAAGAGAGACATCCGCGCGGAGGCCGTGCTGAGGAGGCAGGTAAAGCTGCTGAGCGCATACTTTGCGGCGGCCAAGTCGCTCGTCTACGCGACCGTTTCCATAGCGTCATACTCGTCGAAGCTAATGCAATCTGCTCTGCTGATGTACCAAGTTTCCGAAACTGTACTCGGCGCCTTCGAGAACAGGCGGGAGCGTGGCGATCAGTTCCTATCGTTATATGTAGCTTTTTGGGACCAACTTGATGCCTGCCTTGCAAATATTACCAACGCGCGCGAGTTTTTCAGGAAAGACAGGATTCACTTCATCGACCCATTTGTGGCGTGGGTGCACGATAAAAAGGGGGATATCAGAGCCATGCCGTTAGTATGCACCCAGGGCAGCCAGGAAAGCACGATCCCGGCGAACAGAAAGCGGAAGCATGTTCATTAAATTGTTTAAGTATACTACCAGTGATAGTTCGTAGTATTATATCCCTCAGGTATATTCATTACTGTTGTTCTTACATGCAGGCTGCATAAAGATTCATTTGGTGGCCTCTGCATTCCCCTTTATCTGATTTTTGACGGCAGGTAAAATGACTGATCAGTGTGCTGAGGGGAATTCACCCTTTTCAGCTTTCGGTTGCTCTTGGTCCGATAGGTGTGCCTAGTGAGACACTCCTTTTTAAAAATACGGTTGCCCAATGGTATCAGAATTTTATTAAAGGGGTGGCCGCTCACCGCCGCCGTTACATATGCGGAAAATTTTGCCCCCATGCACAGCGTTCTATTTATGGCGCTGTTCGAGTCTATGCGCACCGCCGCGAGCAACAAGGCATCCGGGGAGCCGGAGATTAGCGCAGAGATGCGCGTAGAAGATGCATATATAAACTGCACCCGGACAGTCCGCAGTAAATGTATGGAAATTTCGCCCAGTTTACCGCAAATTTTCAAGGACACTGAGGAACAAGCGGAAGCCGTTAGTGAATTTCTAAGGAGCGAAAAGGCAAAGCGCGATGAAGGCAGGCAGTATAAAGATGAGCTTGATGAAAAAAAGCTTGATATAGGTATGCCGGCGCCTTACATTGCATTCCTACTGCAGAGTCGAGGTGAAGTTGCAGATTTGGGCTATAACCGAAAGAATGTGGCCCTTGCCGCATTTAATGGCATTTCTAATGCGTATGAAGCGTTCCGTGCCCTTCTGAGCTGGCTGGAGAGCGTTGAAGCCTATGAGCACGAGATCAGCACCGGGCGGTCCTCTGCAGCGAATCCCGCTAAGCGCGCCAGAGTTTCCAAATCCGCCAGCGCTGAAGAGCATGCCGAGCGCGGCATTGTGGATAACTTCAGAGCCCTCCCGGACGGGGAAAAATTTGGCACGCTGGTAAAGCTGTCCAAGTTTGTCACTGACCGGCTCATGGAGCTCAAGCGGCGCTACATCGACGGCGTAACCCAAAGGACAATAACCCCCGAGAAGGCATTCATGCGGAGGCAGGTGATCAGCATAAGAAAGTATTGGGCAATGGCGGTTTCACTTACCGACGAAGTCGTGCCCCTTGCTCACTATGCCTCGGTGGTGCAGCCGTGCGCTGGATCGATACGCTCTGCTATGAATGGACTTGAAAACGCGTGGGACCTCCGTGACACCTCCAAAAGCACGTTCCCAATCCCGCTTGAGGATCTGAAGACACTCGATGGTTGTCGTAGTGGTGTTAAAGATGCGCAGGCAAAATTTAAGGCACCCAGGAGCGCACCAAGTGCTCTGTCTGCTTGGCCGAGAAATGAGGCCAGCGAGCAGCTAGTAGGAGAAATGCCGCGCTATGAGCCGTCTACTAGCTCAATGAGTGCGGACCGCAGACGGCCGGCAGGCGGGGTACCGCGCAACGAGCCGTCTGTTAGCACGGTGAATGAGGCCCGTGCGCCGCCGGCTGGCAAGGAGATATCCGACGAGAAGTCCTGGGTGGATTTGCACGAGGGGATGGTTGATGCGTATAACAACTGCCACAGAGTGACTATGCAAATAGCCCAGAAGATTGGAAACGAACTGGAAGGCCGCATTTTGGCCATGAATGAGCAAGCCAATAAGGTCGCGCAATTCTCTCAACCCAAATCGGAGAAGAAACCGACTGAGATTTCAGCTGAGAACCCGACTAAGATTTCAGACGAGAAACCGACTGAGATTTCAGACGAGAAACCGACTAAGAAGCCGACGCGTTCTCTTCTTTCTGTTAAGGCCCAAAAGGATGCGATCTGGGCGCTTCATAAGAATAGCGGGAGCATCCAAAGCGCTGTGCATGACGGTGTCACCGGGGTTTATGAGATTTACCTCGTGCTTTTCCGCTATTTGGAACGCATTGAGCACTATGAGCAGGCCACCGGGCTGTCTTCCGTGGCCAAGACCCCAATGCCTCCCAAGCCTGAAATTCTGAGCGACTTCGAGGAGCTCACTAGTACGGCTGACAGGAAGAATCTCCGCACTCTGTTTGGGCTGTGCGCGTTTGTTAATGAGCGGTCTCGGGCGCTCAACAATTGCTACAAACATGAGCCTTCCCAGGAAAAAGTAGTAGATCCGCGGGGTTTTATGCAAGCGTATTTAATATCCACCAAAAAGTATTTCATGCTAGCAGATAAGTTGTACAAATTGAGCGCTCTCATAGCTCAATATGCTTCAAGGCTTAAAACAGCGACTGAGTCTATTTATAACGAGCTTACTATGTTCATCATCTCGAAGGAGAAAAAATCACAGAATGCTCCTAATTACGACGAAGTGTTCAAGACCATTGAGGACATCCGTATGCAGATGCAAAATGTTCACGATGAGTTCACAAAGGCCAAGCCTAAATTAGTTGATCCGTTTAACTCTGCGATGGATTTTTACAAGGGAAAGCCAGCCGCGGCGTTAGACGTTCCCAGCTGGCAAGACTACTCGTATCGCCAGCAAGCGAACAGAAAGCGCAGATATTAAACATTCATTATCTACAAGCTTTTGGTTTCTTATAGTTGATGGACTTACGCCCTAGAGCCGGTCTGTGGTGGGGCGTATTAGCGTACATTACAGGGATAAAATGGTTGTTCATCCGGTACCCTCGATGGCTAGGTAAACTAGTCGCAGAATATTTTGGAGTAAGGTGATTCACGCGCGAACAATGAATCCCGCTTAGCATGCGCTTAAGTAGCTGAGATTAGTTCACTCACGATCATCTCAAATGAAACGAGCAACGATTGGTCATTTTTATAAAAGGAGCTGTAACGGAGCTCGAGCACCAACAGGGCTGTTGCCAGCAGTATTATTAAGGAGTGGCCAACCGCCACGGCCGTTAAGAATGCGGAAAATTTTACCCCCATGCACGGTTGTCTCTTTTTGGCGCTGTTCGGGTCTATGTTCACGGCCGCGAGCAGTGAGCCGCTCAGTGAGGAGCGGTTAGAGACCGCGAAGATGCACGTGCAAGATGCGTTTACGAACTGCTCTCGGATAATCCCGTCTAGAGCCGCCGAAGTATCGCCCGGCCTGCCCGATTTTATCAATAGCGTTGCAGAGCAGGCTGAATTCATCATAGAGTTCTTGCGGTGCGAGTTGGGTTCCCGCGATGGCGCTGAGCCGGCACGCTATATTGCCCTCCTCTCTGAAAAGCTGGATGGTATTTCAAAAATTTGCGATGGCCTAGAAGATCTGACGCGCTCTGCATACAGCGGCTTTTCCAAAGCGTATGAGGCGTGTTCCTCTATTTTGCGCTGGCAGGAGAGCATCGAGTCCTATGAGTTCGCCGCTGGGCTGTTTTCTGAGGCGAATCCTGCTGAGCGCACTGGATCGTCTAAACCTACCAGCGCTGAAGAAGCCGCCGAGCGCGGTATCGTGGACAGCTTTAGTGATCTCACGGATGCGAATAAAATTCGCACGCTGAAAGCTCTTTCTGAATACATTTCTAGTGTACGTCAGGAGATTCGGTTCTGCTATGCACAGAGGGAACATCGACAGACAAAGACTTGCGCAGCTGCATTTATACGAGAGCAGATAAGTAGCATGGAACAGTATGGAACAATGGCATATTCACTCACCTATGCAGTTGTTTCTGTTGCTGAACTAGTTTCGGTCATGCGGCTGTGCGCTCCAAAGATACGCAGTGCTGTGTCTGCGCTTGGGGAAGCGTGGAGCTTCCGCCGAGACGATTCTACACTGCCGCCTGAGGCTTTGACAACACTCGATGATTGTCGTAGGAGTGTTCACAATGCGCTGGAACCATTTAATAAAACCCAGCGCAACTATATTTCCATGTTTGTCAGGCGTATGAGTAAAGACCGCATGCAACCGATAGACAAAGTGCCGCTAAATAATGAATCTTGGGTGGGCTTGCACAGGAGAATGATTGAGAGCTATAAGAACACCCATCACGTGACTATGCAAATAGCCCAAGAGATTGAAGCTAATCTGAGAGAGCGTTTTTTGAATGTAGACGAGCTTGCCGGTAAAATCGAGAGAGCCGCTCAAGTCGAGTATATTGCCAGCCAAAATAGGCGGGTAACGCGCCCTCTTGGCGCTATTCGGACAAAAAAGAATGCGATCTGGGAGCTTTATAAGGATAGTAAGACCATTGTGAAGGCTGCCTTTGATGATACCACTAAGGTTTATGAGTTTTACACCGCGCTTTTCCGCTGTATTAAAAACGTCGAGCTTTATGAGGCGAGCAACGAGCTGCTGGACCCAATCAAGCCCGAAAACTCCGCAATGCCTCCAGAGCCTAAAATACAGGATAGCCTCAGGCTGCTTACAGATGGGAACAAGCTCGATGCGCTATCATGGCTATACAAGTTTGTAGACGAGCATGCCAAGGAGCTTGACAAGTGTTATTTGACTGGACCTTTCCCGCTCTCAGAAAATGACCCGCAGTATTTTATACACAAGTACGTGCACACCACGAAAGACTGTTTTGAGCTCGGACGGATACTGTACAAATACAGCACTACCATTGCTGAATACTCTTTAACACTGAAAGACGCAGCCTCGAAACTACTTGAGGCTGTCCAGACGTCGAAGGTGCTGAAGGAGCAAAAGATTTCGCCTAAGGATACACAATATAGACAGCTATATTTTAAGCTTAGTTCCATTGGCATACAGATACATAAAGCAGGCGAGAAGTTTGTGGACTTCAAATTTTTCTTCTTCAATACGTTCATGTCCTTTATGAACCAGCACAGGGGGAAGCCCGCGGCCGAGCTGACCGTCCCCAGCTGGGATGATTATTCACAGACCTGGAAATTTTGTTACGATTTGCAAACGAACAGACAGCACGAATAATAAATATCTTTATCTACGGGGATTTCTAGCCTTTTAGTAGTAAAGGAATTATCTTTGGATGTTAAAGAAAGTATAAATTTTAACCCATGCCTTTACTGCCCTACAGTCCTTCACCACAACCAATGAAGCCATTGCGACAGAAACATTTTTTGATCTGATAATTTTTTATAATAGTTTAACTTATGGTTAGGTAGCCGCGCAAAGTTAGTAGTTCTAAAGCGCCTTCGACTGTGACGCCCCGCGGAATCATGCTCTCATAGTCGCTCTCGCTATCGAACCGACACACGCGCAGAGCATAGTCCCTATCCGCGCCCAACAGGTCCAGTGCCGCGTAGCAGTCGTTCAGAAGTTCCGGGCTCGCATTAAGCGTGCCTGCCAGCACCTCTGCGGCGCTGCGCGGCGTAAAACGCGCGAACAGCTCCTCCATCGCGTTTCCGAGGCTGCCATCGAACGGGTCTTTGTTCTGGATGGGGTGCAGCGGCGGCTCCCCGCGCTCCATGCGGAAATACCGCTCGATCTCCCACTTCCAGAATGCAACCGTGTGGACATTCTGTAAATCCCTCGGGTCGCCCAGAGACGCCGCGCAGGCCGTGTCAAAGCTGCTCAGGACGGCCTGCTTGATTTTGTCATCTAAGGCCGACAGCCCTCCTCCAGTGCTCAGTAGGTTGTAGAGCAGCGCGATGTCGTGCTGCTGCCGGTCGTTGCAGTATCCAACCGCTTCTGCCAGCTCCTCCAGGATGATGAGCGTTGTGTCGCTACCAGCGCTGCCACTCGATAGCGCGCGCAGCACGAAGCCGAGTTTCTGTTTGATTTCGTCGCGCCTTGGGCCTATCAAGTAGCTCGCGGAGTTATCGGGTATATCAAAGCCACCGTAGAGTACGTTGATGTACTCAGTGAGTCGCTGGTGCCCAGCTTCATCCAGCGTGTATGTGTCCTCGATGCTGCGCCACGCGCTCAGCACCGCGCTGTCTGGCACCGCCGCCGCATCGCATGAAACACCGCCCAAGCCCCGGAAAGCATTGGTATTCCAGGACCACGGGCAGCGCCGATGGCTCTCCAGACACTCACGGACAGTCCTGACGTCTATGCTTTTGGTGGTGCGCAGCTTGCTTCCAAAGACTTCCATAAGCTCGTCTGCGCCCATCTGGTTGCTGCTGCTGTCGGCCCTGAGCGGGTTGCCCCGCAGATCGAGCAGTTGGAGCCGCGGCTCCAGCGCCGCCCACGATCTCGGTATTCCAAGCAGCCCGTTGTTTGCGAGCTTGATGCTGCGCAGCTTGGAATGGATGCAGATGCTTTCCGGGACTGCTTCCAGATGGTTGTTCTCCGCATTGAGATCAACGATGCTGCGCAGCATCAGAAGGTCATCGGGGAGCCTTGTCAGGCGGTTGCCGCTGATGTTGAAATTGCCGAGTTTGTGGAATTTTTCCATTTTAGGCAGCGCTGCGATCTCGTTATATGACAGGTCGATGCTCGTGGCTTTGGCGATCCTGCTGCCTTCGAATAATTCATCCACGGTGGAAATGCCGTTCGAAGCTGCGCGGAGAATCACGAGCCCGGGAAGCGCGCCAAGTTCGCGCGGCAGCGCAGCCAGCCTGTTGTGCGAGACCGATAGTTCCTGGCACTGCATGAGTTTTGCGATCCAGCTCGGCAAATCAGTGAGTAGGTTACCGCTGAGGTCAAGAGTCTCAAGGCTGCGCATGCTTCTGATACACGCCGGCACCACGCGCAACCGATTGTGGCTGATGTCCAACTTACGCATGGATTTTAACATCCGCATCTCATCTGGCAGTGCCTGGATCTGATTCCAGCCCAGGCTAAGCTCAGAAAGGCTGCCCAGACAGGCGATTTCTTTCGGAACAGCAACCAGCCGGTTTTTGCTGAGAGAAAGCGTGCGCAGCTCCGTGGCACCCAATAAGGCCGGCATGGGAAGATCCGCGATTCGGTTCTCGTCCAGCCGCAGCACCCTGAGCTTTCCAAGCGTAAAAACCTCACACGGCACTGTGGACAGCGCGTTCTTCCGAAGATCGAGCGTCACGAGCTCTTTCAGTGCCCCGATGCAGCTAGGCACCTCCGCAATGCGGTTATCGGCCATCAGAAGCTCTCTCAGAAAAGACAGTGTGCAGAGCCTTATTCCAAAGCGCTCGATTCTGTTTGAGGACAGATCTAACACTTCGAGCCGCGTAAGCTTTCGAATATTGTCAGGGACTGCCTGTATGTGGTTGCTGCTGATGTCCATTATTTTCAAGCTCACATTTGGCTCTATGCCATCGGCGATGTCGATCCCTGTGATGCGGTTCTGCGATGCCCTTAGCTTCCTTAAATTCCTGTGTCTAAAATAGTCGCCAGGAATCGCACAGAGCTTGTTAGCACTGGCATCCAGTTCTGTGAGCGCTGAATTTAAATTGATGGATGGTGGTAGCTCTTCTAAAACATTATTCTGCAGATTAACGTACTCTAGGTTTACTAGCCAAAGCAGCCGTTGCGGAAGGCTTCTGATGCTATTTACGCGTACGTCCAGGCGCGTCAAAGCTCTCAGATCCGCTACCCCTTCTTCCAGCGACTGTAGTTGGTTGTAAGACAGATCGAGAATCGAAAGCTGGGGCGTTGCTATGACAGTGGGCAAACGCTGTAAAAAATTGTTCTTAAGGCGCAGCTCGGTTAAGTGCGTCAGCGTTAGGAGCCACATGGGAAGCTTCTCCATTCTATTATTGGATAGCGACAGCACACGCAGCATCAATAGAGTATGGAAGTAGTCTGGAAGGCTGGAGATTCTGTTGTTGTCTGCGTATAGCTCTTCGAGAGTGAGGTTCGGGTCAACCCAAGGCAGATGCGTCAGCATGTTATGTCTCATGTCCAACTTTTTGAGCTTCGGCAATTGGAATATACCGCTGGGCAGCCGCAATAGCGAGTTGTTCGCGAGAATTAGAGCCTCGAGCTTTGGAGCCCCCACCACTTTCGGGAGGCTGTGTGGCATTCGGCCCGCGGGAATGGAGAAGTTCCTGTCGCTAAAAACGAAGCCACGGTCGATGTAGCTCAGTTTGTTGTGGCTCAGAATAAGGACTTTCAGGCCTTTTAGCTCGAATATGCCAGCATCGATTTTTTTGATACCGTTGTTAGAAGCATCCAGCATGGCTAACGACTTGAAGTTCGCTAAGGCATCGGGAAGCGCTTTAAGGCTGTTGCTAGAGAGGTTAAGAAATCTGATGCTGCTGTTAATTGGCACGCTGTACAGCTCTTCGATACTGTTTGATGCGAGCTGGAGCCGCTCGAGTGTCTTGAGGTGCGCAACTGCTGATGGAATCTCTGATAGTTTGTTGGTGCAAAGGTCTAGACTCGTCAGGCCTACAAGATTTCCCAGTCCAGCAGGTGGTCTGTCCAGCTCCATGCCCCGCATGGTTAGCGATTCCAGCGTGGCATTGATGCCGGTGCATGGGATATCCCTTATCCGGTTGCCGCTGATGTCCAGCGTGCGCAGACTGGCGAGGCTGAATAGCTCATTGGGGAGGCTTTCAAGCAGGTTGTTTCTGAGGCTGAGAGCCTCCAGGCCGTCCATACGTGCTACTCTTTCGCTGACTGCTGAAAGGAGGTTGTGGGCCAGGTCAAGCTTTTTCAAGCTGGTGAGGCTGTAGAATGCGTCTGGGAGCGACATGATCGCATTGTCCCTTAGAACCAGCCTGCTCAGGTTACTGCACCTGCAAACGGTGTTCGGTATGCTATCGATTGCACTGTGCGATGCATCGAGTTCTGTGAATGTGCCTGGGTGTGCTTCGATTTCCCTGATCAGCTCTGGCCAGGTAGAACTGCCACCGATATCCTTGTGTACGATTGTCGCTGCTTCTGTACCAGATGAACTTGTGAGTGCTATTGAAAAGCGCGCGCGTGGTAAAAGCCCAGCAGGTACAGAGCTGACGAGTCCGATGAAACTCGAAACGCATGTTATTATTGACGGTCTAGCCATGGCTGCTTGCGGCGCTGATGGCCTTTCTCGATAGCGCGGCACCAGCATGCGTTCCAAAAAATTGCGCTATAAATAGCTTGCTATCATCCTGTGGCATCGTTAATTGAGCATTGACAGTATTATTTGATGGCTAATTGGATTGGGCCTTACAACTGCAATGATGAGCGTTATAGAGAATAGAATGAAGCGCGGGTGTGCACCGCGCAGACGCTCGCTGTCATGCCACTGATACTGATCTTTAGCAATTCAAAGTCTTGCTGGTTTTTTGGTGCTTATCGAATACCAGAGTTTTAAACACGATAGATTTTTTCTATTATTGGCGCTGCTGAAACATGTCATAATGAAAATGGCTTATAGCTGCAACATTCAATAATCGCAGAGTGATCTCGCGAGTGCTATCAAGTGGGGCGCAGATGCTATGGGCTTCGCATCCCCAGATGGCCGTGGATGAGCTTAGCCACCGTAGGCCTACAGAACCGTTTCTACTAGCAGCGATAATAAATGCCTTAGCTATACAAAGAATTTATACATGTGCCCCGCCACCATGCCCGGGGAGGCGGATTGAAAAGCTCACATACCGCGCCCAGCGCGGAACCACCGATGCACCCTTGATCAGCACGCTGTTCGTAGGAATTCATTGCTCCGGCAGCTCGCAGCCCTCGGCGTATCTGCGTCCTTGGAACTCTTTGTAGAAGCTGCGCAGCCTCTCAGTCACCTTCTCGAGCACTTCAGGATCGATGGCGGTGTTGGAGGACTCCTCCCAGGCCTGGAACAGTATGACCATGCTCGTAATGTATGCGAACGACTTGTCGACAATAACGCGGCCCAGCTCCACCATCTTATTCTCGTTTATCTTTACGTACGTATTGAACGAGGTGCACTGCGCGTAGGCGATGCTGAACATGTCAGCGGACAGGATGGGCGCCGTCACGGACAGGGCAACCTCCAGCCTCCCGCCGGAGCCGTCTACGGTCATGAGGTACTCGTACACCGCTCGCAGGAAGTTGTCGGCCGTCTTGTGCTCGTCGAGCTCGAGGCCAAGCGCCTCCTTGGCCGCCTTTATCATGCCGAACGTCTCGAGCCCGTTCCTAACGAAGACCAGCTTCGCCACCCGGCGTTTGTTGTACATGCTCAGGCTTTTGTACGTCATTCCGCCCTCCGCTGTCCCGCGTATCCCGTCTACGTCGGCCTGCGAGATGTGAAACTCCTCGTTTCCGCTGCTCCGCTGCCACGAGCCCAGAAAGGCCTTGAAGTGCTCGCTCTCGAAAAAGTAGCGGCCGATGGACGTCACCTTCCACTCCGGCACCGCGTCTTCAGACGTGACCTGCTCATAGTCCATCATCCTGTCGTATACCGAGGCGAGATTGATCCCCTCCTCAGTGGCCGCGGTATCCGCGCCGGTCATCCCGGATCCCGCCCGTGTACCACCTTCCTCGGGGAGTGGCTCTAAATAGCTGAACCTGGCGTTGCAAAGGACCCTGTGGAGCGCCTTTCCGTGCTCGCGATCGGCAATCTCAGAGTCGTCGACCGGCGCGAGCGGCACAGCTGCCCCGTCTTCGTCATCCCGGGATTTATGGCCCTCCTCGGCGTCCCGCGCATGCCTGCCGTGGCGGTGGCGCCGCCTCCTCCTGGGCGGATCGTTCTTGTAGAG
This sequence comes from Pancytospora philotis, assembly GCA_023647555.1. Lineage (NCBI taxonomy): Eukaryota > Fungi > Microsporidia > Pancytospora > Pancytospora philotis. The sequence continues at coordinate 40,010 of JALRLY010000240.1, forward strand.
ATTGGGATCGCACACCCCGTGCAGAATGGGCAGGGAGCCGTTGGCCTGCACAGCAGCTTCAGCCACGGGCTGGCCCGGGTAGTAGCACTGAAACAGCATCCCGTCAATCTTCCTACTCACCCTCTCATCATAAGCCTTGTTAAGAGCATCTTTGAGGCGCTTCAGTAGATGCGTCTCGTGGGGCCCGGTCCGCCCCAAAGCCCGCTCGACTCGTACGTTGCTGATTTCACCGCCCTGCGCGCTGTATAGCGTGAGAAAGGCCGTCAGTATTAGTGTCAGGGCGTAAAAAATATTCATGAAGAGCCTGTCGCGGCCGTTTATATAGCTTAATAATGATGCTACTGACGCAACCGCAAATCAGGCTGATATCAAGATACTTGTACTCTGATAGCTCTAGATGCATCTGGTAGCATAGCTTTTGTATGGCAAACGTGATTGTCGATAGCCCGGATAAATAGCCGGTGTTTTGCAGGCGCTATTGTATCGGTGAGGCAGTGGTCGCCTACTAATCAAATCATCACGGATAGAATGTAGCCAGACTTGGTGGGTTGACGGACATGGCAAAATTTGTGATAACGGCTGCCAGCATCAGGCCGTCAAATACTAATGCATATCAGTGCGCGTGGGGCTGTCCATGAGCATCCAACCGCACGCAGCTTCACTTCACAAGCTTAATGACTGCTACTGCTCGACACGCGCTGGTATCGCTGGCCAACCCCTGCATCGCGTGATGCTTTACGTAGGACGCACGGAGATTAATAATTGCCAAAATCCGCGTATCGCAAAGCAAATAAGCAGGCTACGTAAGAGCGCAAGTCATAAGGTGTGAGAGCTGTAACGTATTCGAATTTTTAATACACCAGCGATTGAGGCAAGTGTTACACTGCAGCTGGGTGCAGCTCTGCTTGGTGATCAGTAGAACAATCACTTAGATGTCCTGTCGTCACCAGAGATTTAGTTCTCATTAAATTTATAATTTACAGACGAGCTGATTAATTGCATGATATGTCCAGGTGTGTGCATCACGGTACGCAATATATAAGCTAGGACTCTGTGGTACCCATGTTGGTATGGTCTCCGGTATTGTTCTTGTTTGCGGTGCTGTGGGTTTTGGTCTCCCCGGGCGGCCCTCTTTCCATCCATTCGGCCCATGGTGCCCAGAATCATGAGCACCAGTATGGCGGCAGGATCAGCTGGCTGGA
>JALRLY010000209.1:0-18253 GCA_023647555.1 Pancytospora philotis
ATGCTCCACGGGTGGGAATACGGGCTGTGGGAGGTGCGGTGCAGTGGGCTGCAAGCGTCAAGGTTAAGAAAAGGGGACTTGTGTTAATGTGCTTTTGTTGTGGTAGGATGGGCGTCTTGGAGAACTCCAAGCTCTTATGAGCTAGCATAGTCCAGCTCTGGTATACGGACTGGCGGTTGGTAGTCCACACCCGCCCCGAAGCGATTCAATAAATGTTTAATTTATTGAGCAGGGCAATGGCACACTGCCAAGGATTTCTGTCGACTGATTGCTATTCTAATGGCAATCCCGGGTAATTGCTAATCTGCTGCGCATTGTTTTTTGAATAATGGCAAAACCTTCACTGCGTGTAAAAGCGAGTGCGCATATGCGTAGTAGCTTTTAGCAAAAATTTTGGCGATCTTGTAATTGATTAGCATGCGTTCAAATCGAGAACTAATCACGCCGCAATACAAAATGCCAATACGTATGACATATCGCCAGCCTATATATTGCGCGCGCTGAGTGCGCCCATGCACACCGCGATGCAAAATGCGCTGCGCGCAGCCTCCTCTGCATGGCTGCTGCCTTACGCACTGATCGCCGGTGCTAGTGTGTTTGACCTGGGCTTTCCCAGCGCAACGGGCCCCGTGCCGAGCAGGGCGGGAAGCTGGCTTTCCGGCAGCATCGCCGGTGCAGCACCGATGCCAGCGACCGTGGAGGAGTTGGAGAATCCGTGGTTCGAAGCAGATTACCAGTTGGACAGTGCTGATTTCGGAGACGAAAGTGACGAATATTATGATGATAACAGCGATGAGGACGGGTATACTGAGGACGATACAGCGTACGATGATGATGAGGAAGACTCTGAGGGCTACCAAAGCCCTGAAAATATTCGGTTGTATGACGAGGCAACAAGACTCCCCTCTGCCTCACGCAGCATCCTCAGCTGGTTCAACACGAAGGTTGCGCGGAGCTGCTACTCGTATAACAAGTGCTACTCCAAGAAAGCCAAAGGCAGCAACCGCCCTGGCAGACAAGCGCACAATAAAACCGACCCACACGGCCGGCAGTTCGATGGTGCAGCCCACAGCGCCGCGATCCCGCTGCCCGTGAGCGAGGCGTTTCTAAATGTCGAGTCGGCTGAAATGGCCCGGAGGTTCAGGCAGCTCGTGTCCGACATTCAGCAAGCTGTGGCCAGCGATAGCACGCTGGATGAGTGCGGGGAGAACGCCCACCTGAAGTTCTTCATGGACAACAACTGCTTCAACACACTCATGAGCACGCTGCGCGGTGAGATGAAGCCCCAGGAGCTTATCCCGAGCGATGAGGAGATCAAGGAGCTGCGGAACACGCTGGACAACTACGTCACAGGCCACGAAATCATAACGGCTGCGGAGCTCGACACATCTTTCAAGCTGGTGATTTCGCGCGCCTTTTACGAGCTCTATACGCTCACGAAGACCATCACCTGGCGGTTGCTCAGGAGGGAATACAGTCTATCGTTCCCCCAATTCTACTCAGCCTGCTACAGCTACCTGGCCGAGCCAGCGGCGGCCCCCAGAGAAGAGTATCTGCAGCCGTTCGTTTTCAGCATGCTGGAGGACGCGCTGAAATTCAACCTGGAGCACCAGCTTGTCTTCTTCTCGGGGGATCATACGAGCCACGCGCCCGAAGAATACTCGGCGCTGTTCGATGCAGAACCGCTCGCAGACATGCTGCTAAACAAGCCTCCAACGGCCAGCCTCATCGTGCTCGGGCAGATAATCGAGGAGCAAGTGCGCAAGAGCAGCCTCGCGCTGCACGGCAGCATCTGCCCTACCCCGAGCGATAGCGCGGCTGGGACAAGCTTTATTGGGGGCTTGTCACTGCTGGAGGCCGGTTTGGTGGCATCAAACACAGTTACGGTGTTTGTGCTGGCAGTGGCCACCTGCTTCCTTCTCAGCCTAACACGAAAGCTGCAGGAGAAGAAGTCGAGAGAGAATGTTTACGAATGCAAGCAGCAGCGACGAGAGCGAAAGGGAAATGGAGAAGGAGAGCTGGTATTCAACTTCGAGGAGCTAACAGTATCAATTGCTCTCGAATAATAATAAACTAATCAACTAATCAACATTCTGTCACTCATTTTAGATAAAATTCTGCTTCCGTGGCCCGGCATCACCGTCGATCGCATTTTTTTGTCTGTGCCAACCGTTGTTGCTTTATACAATTCCTGAGCAAATCAGATTTATTTACAGCGCAGGCCTTCCCGAGGGAACCGATGCAGCGCCAGGTGCTGTATACCGGGATGCGCAGAGCGAAGACAGCCATCGCTCTTGCTAGCCCTGCTTCTTCTCCAGAAACCACTTGCTGGCGACTCTCCCGACGAACTCGCCGCCGTCGCTCGTGATGCTTATCACCGAGATGTCCCGCGCCGGGACCGGCTTCAGCTTCAGCATGCTGCTCCCCGTCCGTATGTACCAGCAGCCGTCCCGGCACTTGACCAGCCGGGAGTTGCTCCGGCCTGCCATGGCCCGCACCTGCGTGCACTGCTGCACCGGCTCCTCCGGCACGTACTCCTGCTGGACGAACGCGAGCCCCATCGGCTTCTTCAGCAGAAAGTACTTCATGGGTGGCGCCAGGCGCAAATATTTTGAGGGGCTGACGCGCCGCCGACAGAACATGACAGAATAAAATAGAACAGAGTGGCGGGCAGATACGCAGGCACGATGCGTGGCGGTCGCTCCAGCGCCGTGAAAAGCAAATATACATAATAGGATTTATTCATACCATGCCAGCACCATTGCACAGAGACGTGGGCGTGCGCATTGCCCCACGCTTCTAACGCACCGCTCGGCACCGCCAATGCAGCTCCACCCGGCACCGCCAATGCAGCTCCACCCGGCACCGCCAATGCAGATCCACCCGCCACAGCTGCTGCTGAGCCGGCCGCCAAATTTTTTATGTAAATTTTTTCAAAATTTTATCCCTCAATGGCCGCTGAGTCCAACCCGATGCGCAACATCAGAATCGCCAAGCTGTCCATCAACACCTGCGTGCGCCCGCGCGAGGCCAGGCTCGACAAGGCCGTGAAGGTCCTCGAGCAGCTCACCGGCCAGGCGCCGTTTGTATCAAAGTCCAGACTCACCGTCCGCGGATGGGGAATCAGGAGGAACGAGAAGATCTCCACCTCCGTCACCGTCATGGGCAAGAAGGCGCATAAGCTGCTGGAGAACGCGCTCAAAGTCAAGGAGTTCGAGCTCCCCAAGACCTGCTTCTCCAACAACGGCTGCTTCGGCTTCGGTATCAGCGAGCACATCGATCTCGATATTAAGTACGACCCTGCCTGCGGTATCTTCGGCCTGAACTACTTCGTCGTGCTCGAGCGCCCCGGCGCGCGTGTCGCCCGGCGCAGAAGATGCAAGGCCAAGATCGGCAACAACCAGCGCGTCTCCGACGAGGATGCCAGGCAGTGGTTCAAGGAGAACTTCGAGGGCGTCATCGTAGAATAAATTCGTGGCTATACACAGAGTGCGTCGGCGGTGCCCGCTATTCTTCTCGCAGCGCCGTGCTGCGGGGTCTTTTCTAGGTGTTGCAGCTGTTGTTCGGTGGGCGGAGATGAAGCGCCGTGGTCGTGGGCGCCTTCGTGACTTCTGTTCCATGCCAAGAGTGGCGGTGTTTATCTTTTGCGGCAGCTTACTGCCCGTTTTGTCACTTAATTACAATAGCGCAAGCAAAATTTATAAGGGTAAAGTAGCACGCTGCTAACAGTGTTTATTTACAACCCGCTGCGAAGAAATGGAGCATCCGCCTGCCGTACTTTGCACTATACCGATCATATGCTTAAAATCGCATGCTCACCGCTGGGCCTATGCGCTGTACTTTCAGATATTTCTCTCGCTGCACTTTGTGGTGATCTCTTCTAATTGCCTAGGATCCTCTACAGGCGCCTGCTCAGCTGCCCTCCTGGGTCTGCCGAGGTAAAAGCCCGCAAGCAAAAGCGCGGTGACGCTCCCTATGACCAGGCACGGCACAACAATGGCATGTGATTGGCTTTGCGGTGGCCGCGCTACCAGCTTGTCTTCCTTTTGAGCCGCTACTGGTCGCTCGAAGGCTGGAATGGTGCATCTACCGCCACCGGAATAGCTTCCAGAGCTGCTCCCCGTGTAGCCATCCGATCTACTGTCCGACGTCGGACTTGGATCTGCCTGTGGCCCATTAAGGCCTGTTGGCCCAGTATTTTCTACATCTTTCTTAGGCTGTGTCGGAGCGCCTCGGATGTTTTGCCTCGAAGCATCACCTACCGTTCCAGTTACGCGGGCTTCATCTGCAGCCTCCTCCGGATCGCTCAGCTCCCGCGCCCCCGTTGTTTCGTCCCCCGCCTCATCGTCGGAAAATACGAAGTCCTGCTCCCAAAGCGCGTCCTGTTGCTTGACGCACAGTCCGGACGGTATGCAAATCCACCCAAGCACCCGTCCGCCCGACAGGGGTGGCTCGGCATCCGGGACGGCTTGCGTCCCGTATCCCTCTATAAACCTTCGTATCGCAGCCAGCCTGTTGCGCGGTGGGTGCATCCCGCCCGGGCCCAGGATATTTTGCAGCTCTTCGAGCCGCTCGCCGCTGATGCAGAAGTGGGCCTCCGCCGTGTCCAGATTCTGGATCTGGTGCGAAATCCCCTGCGTCTCGGTGGTGAACAGAGAGCCCGGCGGCCGCACGTATAGCATCTCGGGGGTCGCGAAAAGCGAACAGGGGAGGTCTTCCGTGCATAAAGCCTTAGCGCCCCTCTCCGCAGCGAGCATCGATCCGAGTCTCCCGCTCTCGCCGCCATACATGATGATCGCTCCGCTCTCCGTCTGGCTCAAGATCCGAAGAAGAGCCCTGCTCTTTGCTGCCGCGTAGAAGCAGCTCAGACATATTGTCTGCAGGCTGTTCATGCGCTCCTCGGTCTGTATCACTCCATCCACCGGGTGTGTTATTGTAAACTCGTCGCTGCCCAGCCTTTCCAGCTCGGCGAGCATGCCGATAAAATTCACGCCGCATCGGCACTTCAGACAGTTCGCAACAGCAAGCACCAGCACTGCGCATGCGCTGCGCAAATATCGCATGGGCGGTGGCGGCCGCAATCTAAAATTTTGCGTGCGATATTAAATTTAGCTGTTTCCATCTCAGCTGTCACAAATCAAAGCTGCACGGGTGGCGTCTTAATGAGCTCTCTGGGATGCTTTAATACTAGACTCATAATACCCATTCAATAGCCGCCATCAAAGTATGCTGCAAATTTTTAAGCTGGATCTGTGATAACAGCCAGGCTGCAAGAGGCAGTTGGAGCAATGAAAAGAAAGGAAGAATAGTGTCACCTACTCTATTGTATTAGATTCTACTATTTTGCTACTATAATAGATACTCAAACTACATAGATAAGTTAGTTAACGCATTAAAAATTTTTAATAAAATTTTGCCAGCGCTCCAGACCCATATGAGGGCATACCGGTTTCTTGCTTTGTGGATCGGTACTGCGTGTGCCTATGGTGATCCTGCTGCAGTGCTGAGCGATGATGGTGGCTCGTGCAGCGGCAGAAAGCCCCTTTCGGCTGATCAGCTGTCAGATTTGGCAAAAGAGCAGCGAGAATGGTGCTACTGCAGGAGCTTTGCCAACTACAGCAGCCACTGGAATGCTATAATGCGGAGTGCCGCGTACGATGAGCACATCCGTTCGCTCAGCAGCCCCGTGCTGTACCATCTGGTGACTATGCACATCCGCGAGACTAAGCTGTCGAAGTTGGATCTCAAGGACTATGTGTGCATCCACTGCTACGCGTTTTTAAGAGAAAGCCTGCCGTTCCTCAACATCCTTAAGAGGTCCAGCGATGACGCACTCGCTGTGTACGTTCCGCGCCGCAGTCTCCGCAGGGGCAAGCCGATCCAGCACAGAATTTACGATAAGCTGAAAAGCATCGAGAGGAAGAATGCGGCCGGCGGTGCGAAGCCCGAGTATCTCTTTTACTACCACCGCCCGGGCAGGGATGTGCGCTACCACTACGCAGAGGCCACAAAGGCCCCTTCCGGGAGCGACGGAAGCAAAGCGCTGATCGAGAAGCTCACGCTCCCCTCCGCTGAGCGCAGTATGCTCAGCGGCGTTGGCGCAGCAGTGGTGCCGCTGCTGTTTAAAATCGACAGGGCCCGTCTGCAGGAGTTGGAGGTGTTTGCTGCATCCCTCAGCAGCCTTTCCGCCAGCAGCCACGAGAAGCAGGAGTGCATCAGCACGCTGCTCGGCAAGCTCGCGGCTTTGGAGGGGCTTAAAGCGCATCAGGAGAACCTCGAAGACCTGATTGGCGACGAGCAGGTGATTCTGAGCATCGATGGTCCTACCGGCGAAAAGCTGGAGAGTACCACGAGCTGTGATTCAGCTGTTGGTGCCGAGCTACCTTCTGCAAGGGCATTCGACTTGAGCGCGCACGCTAATCAGAATGTCGAGTTTTGCTTGCATGATTCCTTGAACTTAATACCAGAGCAGAATCTTTTAGGTGCGGGCGATGCTGCGCTTCCGCAACCCGAAGCGGCCATCGATGAATGCGATTCTCCCATAAGTGAGGGAGAGGGCACAGGCGAGGGAGAGAATCTACGAGAAATTTTGAAGGATCGCGATTTTAAACCCAGCGTCGAAGAATGTGATACGAGCATGAAGGATGAGCGAAGCGAAGATACGTGCAACACTCTGGAATGGGACTATAACGCAGAAGAACATGCTACGAGGATGGTGGATGAGCAAACAGAGAATATCAGCGATTTTCTAGAGTTGGAAATTAGCACTGAAAAATTTGATACGAGCACTGAGGCTGAGCAAGCTGAAGTTATGAGCGGCACGTTGGAATTGGATTCTTGCGCCAATGATTGCGGTACGAGCACGGAGGACAAGCAGCCGGAAGAAACTAGCAACACCAATGCTCCGAGTGCTGAGGATTCGGCAAATAACTGCGAAAAGATCCTTTCGTATAATACCTTGTGCTTTATGGAGTCCGATGATAGCTGCGCTGAATTAATGAACCTAAAATTTGAGGCTGCCGAGTCAGTGCCGTCGAATGCCGCTGAACCCGTGCCGTCGGATGCCGCTGAGGCTATGCCAACCGAAGCTGCCGAACCCGTGCCGTCGGATGCTGCCGAGCCAGTGCCAGCGGAGCCCCATTCTGATGTTACTGATGCTGCAACAATAAAGACTGCAGAAGCTTCCAATAGTGAGGACAGCAGAAGAAAAACCGCCTGTTTGGATAACGAGATTTACATATCAGAGCTGCTTTCGAAGGTTAAGGACCTCCATGGTATAGATTGCTCCCCGACGCCAAATAGTCCGGTTGAAGACTCTGTTGCAAGAAGGTTTGAACTATGTGCCTTTGACTCCTTTGATGAAGATGATACGGTTATCGCAGAGTCTTCTGTGGAATTTAGCGCGGAGCTTGCAGAACCCATTGAGGAAATCGATGCAAAACCCGATGACGCTTCTGAGGAAATCGATGCAAAACCCGATGACGCTTCTGAGGAAATCGATGCAAAACCCGATGACGTTTCTGAGGAAATCGATGCAGAGCTAGCAGATCCTTTCGAAGAAATCGATGCAAAACCCGTTGACGCCTCTGATGTTTCTAACCCGCTTCCATTCGATTCACCTATGGAAATTGACCCAGAGCCCTTGGACTGCTCTAATAAAGGCAGCAAGGCTCAAGATTCTGATGATTTTAGCACGGTAGAAAGTCTCGATACAGTGATATACACCGGAACTAGGCCTGTAAGCGCGCTCTACGAGCTCAGCTACCAATGCAACAAGCCGAGCCGCAAGCGCTCCCATGCAGAGCGGCGTACGCCAAGCCCTGTATTCTATCAGGATCTCAGCACCTGGGCAGATGATCCGGCGATAGCGTCCAGCGACTGCTCGCATGCGTTTACACCGAAGAAGAGAAGAATGGCCGTGCCTGACAAGCCAGCCCCGCCCCATTTATGCACTGGAATGCAGCTAGAACGCGCGCTGCCGCTTCAAGCATCTGCGGTGGACGAAAAGCCAGCTGCCGCGGATAATGCACGGATCGGGCTCCGGACTGGACTGGCCGAAATCCTGGAGGGCGCGCTTCTGGCCGGCGCGGTTGTTTTGGCGGGCTACCTCCTGTGGTTCTTCTGAGCGCTACGTACGCAGCCTATTGCATACAGCCACGAGCGGATAGCAGAGGCGTGCAGTCCCTTTTCGCAGCATGCGGCTGGTGGACAGCTCCTTTCCTGCGTGGTTTCCTATTATTAAATCATGGGCGTTCGTATCCTAAAAGCATCTCTTACATACGTTATTCAATCATAGGCAGCACCTGCTGTCGAGCTCCCGCCGCCGTCCTTTGTGGACCGCGGGAAAGGCTGCCCAGCCCCTCTGCGGCCCCAGGTTCCATTGGTCCATTCCAGAGCGCTGCGCCCGCCCCTTTTAGCAACAATAACTGAACACCGGCAGCATCTGGAAGGCAAGCTCTGCAGCTTATATCGGCGCTACGAGTCTGTCCATGCGCACCTGCCCGGCTCTAACTCGACTGTTGCTCAGCAGGGCTCTTTATTCGCAAGCTACGGCAATAGACTGGTACGGGTAGCAGATGAGCTCCGTTTTTATTTGTTAGAGGGCAGATGGCCTGTTCCCTGCCGCGCTCTCTGCCACCAGGGGCGCGGCGCGCAAGCGCTCCTTTCCTCAAGAGGGGAAATATTTTCAGCCCCGCATGGCCGACTTCCGGAGCAAAGTGTTCATCACGAAGATATTCCTCAACGTCCTCTTCCCCGTGTACCCCATCATCAACCACGCGACTCTGCTCTCGGTCGCCTCCGTGCTATACGGCCTGCTGGTTCTGATCCCGGTGCTGACCGTCATGTACATCTACACCAAGAAGACCAAGTACAACAGAGTCTTCCTGCGCAAAATATACCTCCCGAGCGACCGGCTGTTCCAGGTGGTCAGCGGCTTCGAGTTCCCCATCATGCTCGGGCTGTACGGCTACCTCATCCGCCAGGAGATGAAGCTCGCCGTGGTCGCCGTCGCCGCCGCGCACATTTTGATCTCCGTCGGCTGCCTCTGGTACGTGTACGCCAGGGCGCGCAAGCAGCGCGGGCGGATCAGCTCCTTCGACTCGAGCTTCAAGCTCGGGCGCATTGTAAAGAGGGTCGGGGCCGAGACCGAGCGCGGGCTGAGCGAGGGCGAGATCGTCAAGATAATCAGAACCAGCGAGAGCGGCTACATAGTCGTCAACTTCAAGGGCGAGGAGTTCAGCATCGCCCTGGAGGACATCGGCGAGATCCTGTACACCGTGTGAGGCCCTTCCCTGCAGGCCGCCATGATGTCCGCGCACCAACAGTAATGCACATAATATTAAACTAGTTACACTACAGAGACGGCTTGCGTGCTCCGGTATGCCGCGATTGCATACGCATGCAGCCTTGCCGTGCGCTGTCGCCTGCCGGCGGACAACGCTACATAAAGGGGCCGTGTCCATTTGTTTGCTGCGTAGCGCGGGGGTTGTGCGGTCAAGCGCCACAGATAGGACGGTGCGGGCAGCTGGGCCCGCTTTTAGAGCTGTAGTAACTGCGGTAGATGTTAGTACACCGATGGCGCGTGCTCTCCAGCCTTCGTATATTTTTTATAGCATTCACAGCAGCCCTGGACGGCTGCTGTGTGCATAAAATCTGTGCGTATGCTCCGCAGCCCTCCCGCGGCAACAAGCACGCGCTGCGCTATGGTATAACCAATTATTAGTGCATAGTCTCGCCATCGGCAGCTCTAAAACACCCAGTAATGAATTCAAGGTCTAGTCCCGCCGCCCTGAGACCTCTTGGCGGCGCCTCCATTTACTTCCTTACAACAATAACTACCGTATGCTTATAGATTTAATTACCGGCAGCTTCCATTGCTCCTGTCTGTGTTATTCTTGTGATACCGGTAAATCTCGATTACCGCCTTCTCCAGCCCCTTCCGGGTGATTTTCCTGTTAGGGGAGTCCTTGTAGGCCTTGGCCACTGTGAGCAGGTCCGTGACGAATCCCGGGACCTTTTCACTCAAATAGTGGTCGAGCCTTTGCGCGTGGCCAAGCCTGGCGTGCTCCATCAGGTACGGCACGTCGCCAGACCGGCCGGTGCACTGCACGTATGCTATCTCGAAGAGATCGAACTTCGTGTACATCTCCGTCACGGCCCGGTGGACTTCCCCGTACTCCTCCCCGTGCAGCTCGACGAAGTACGAGTAGAGGGCCTCGCCGAAATCCTCGGGAGACCCCAGTTCGTACGTGGAGAGTCCAAGGACCTTCGAGTAGGCGTCGCGGAGGGCAAACAGCCGCAGAGTCAGCTTGCTGAACACCAGCCTCGCCCACTCGAGTTTCAGCTCCTGCGGGAGCTGGTGGTAGTCTTGATTCGAGCAGGCGGCGTCGCGGAGAGCGTAAAAGTTGTCCAGCGAGACAAACCGGCGCGCCTGGAGGCCCCTGCTCTGTTCCATTCTCTCCAGAAAATCTATGAACTGCGCATCGTTGAAGTAGTAGCTGTACATGAACCGCTGGGGCACGTATGCGCCATCATCGTAGCTTATCTTCAGGTTTCCCACCACCGCGATGAACCGCGCCGCGAGCACATCGCTGAACGTGCTCGCCTGAAACTCGTTGATTGCGTCATTATCCAGCGGCGCGGGCTGCGGGCCATCTGGAGTGTCTGCGAAAAGCAGGTACAGGCCGGTTAACAGATCCATAGAGGCATCGGGCGCAGGGTCAGGCTGGCGGGCCTTCCACGCATTTTTCGAACATAGCTGCCTTCTCCGCTTGTTATGCGCGCGCCTCTCCGTGTCGTCGCCGCGCTTCACGTCGTATCTATCCAAATGGCTAACGTAATTCGCCGCGCACGTGTCTTTGAGGGTGGCAACGGTCACATCCGCGGGCGGTACCATCGCCCCGTCCCGCTGAGTAGGCAGGTAGCACGCCTTGAGATCCTCGCTGAATCTCTCGTTAGTTTTTGGCGGGTAGTGCTTGAAAAACGCATAGTCGTCCGCGTACCTTACCCGGCCGCGGCTCTCGTCGTGGAGGTACAGATCATACTGTAGAGGATGCCGATCCCGCTGGTGGTAGCTGCACTTACCGCCCGGCTTAGATAGCTCCCGCAGATCGCAAACATTGAACATGAGCATGGCCAAAAGTATCAGTGGCAGCAGCAGGTTCATGCCCATAGGTTTTTTACTGCTTAAATAGCGTTAGGCGATGACATAGTGCTGATTGTTTATCATTTTATCATTTCATTGCGTGTCAATAAAAAACGGTTCAGGACGCATGCTTCGCTGCTTTTTAATAAACGGTGACATCAGCACCCTCCTACTGCGTCACCTCATAAGATGCCTTGCTCGAGCCTCGCTCGTATTGCTCCACCGCCTTGCGTTTAGTGCGAAGAGCACAGGCCTGCCCTCGCCTCCATGCCCCAAGCCGCGCCGAATACTGCTTCGCATGCGTGGGTACCACCAGCAGGCCCGACGGGCTAAGACCTAAAGATGCATAATCATGGGCCCGCTGATGCTGCTATCGTCCGCAGGTGTAGATCGCTGTTCCGCGTGGCCTTGTTTATCAGGATGCAGTGATCAGAAAATCCGACACGTCAAGAAAAATGGAAAACCCAGCACCACAAATGTTTGTGCGTATACGCAAGCCTAGGTTATTTTGTGCGAACGTCAGGTGGTGGAGCAAAAACCCAAGCAACGGTGCTCTGCAGGTCGCCAGACAGCTGCGGCAATATCGATAAACGTAAGGAACTCAAAATCCGATTGCTCTGCTCTCTGCAGGCTGTACATCTGGGTCGTTCTAGTGTGTAAGACGGGTTCCCCCGCCAGAGCGAGAAGCTGTCCCTTGAGCAGCCATCACCGCTTCCTGCAGTGCAAGCAATACCGTGAGCCAGGGACTAGCAGCAGAAAAGAATGCAGGCAGCGGCCTCTTATGGGTTGTAGAATAGAATCAGCCTCACCATGTGTGGTGGGTCGCTATAAGAAGTAAATTTATTAAAGGGGTATCATACTATGATCATCACAAGCATTTATGCTCGCTCCTGCGTTCTCTATGTGCATCTGCGCAGCGGCTCCTCCACCGCCAGTTCAGGCCGTGCACCAACTCCCTCATCTCGGGGATCACGCTCTGCGCGTCAAACGACACTGACTCCTGTGTCCCTCGCAACACTCTGGACTGGATGTAGGCCTCCACGTTTGGAAGTATGCCGAGCTCGCCAACATTTTTCCGGAGACGCTTAATCACCACGCCATCCCAAGTCATGGCATACGGCGATATCTTCACTCCGCACTTGTATATCATTCTCATCTTGCCTGTCAACAACTCGTACTCGCGCGCCTTCTCTGTCTCGCCCGCCTGCAGCTGATCTTAGTTGGTAACACCAGACTCGCTCAGCATAAAACGCTTGCGCCGCTCGACAATGACGACGACGCCCGTTCGGTCGTGCGAAAACTCGGCGCCGGTCTTCGTGCGAGTGTCCGAATCTCGATCTCGCAGCTGCACAGCATCTCCTGCACAGAGCGCAGGCAAATCCAGCGCAGATTCATCAGGCCATAGCGATTGCAGAATAAGAGATGGATGCAGCGCACTACTTCGTTGTGCCGGCATGTGTGGTCATAAGCTAGCATACGGTCGCAGCGTGTAGCGAAGTGGTCGACCGTTTTGACGAAATTGCCACGGTGAGGGCACGCCCCGCCCGCACCCATGAATAGATTGCGGTCCTGGAGTACAGATTGGGCAGCTTCCTCGCGCGGCGCTATATTCCTGCTGCGTAGCCGCACCGTCGATCCCAGCATGCCACTATCTCATTCCCAGACGCTCTGTGCAGCTTTTTGTGCTCGATTTCCCAATTAATCTCGCCATATCAAGCCCTCCATTGGGTCTCTCTGATCGCCTTCAAGTTTTCGATGGCTTCTATACCGTACTTGTGCGCTATGTACCTGCCAATCAGGGGCAAGTGGGCCTTCGCTTGGGCTCGTCCGTCCAGATGGCAGCGCGGCAGGCACTTGTGAGCATTGGTCCTTGTAGGGTAGTGGATGGCTGAGTGGGTATAAGCTAGCTTCTGCATGCCAAATGAATGGCCCGCATCCCAGTCGGGCTCGAGGTAAATACGACTCTTCTTCGCACGCTGGCTGAGCGTGCAAACTGTGCCGCAATAATAGACACTGGCGCACTGAGTGAAACAGCACCTCAGAGCCCTTAGTTTCGGGCTTGAAGACATCTACAGTTTGTTCAAAAAAAAGCATAATTTGATTCATTGCATGATATGGGCTAAGAGTTTCAGATACCTATTCCATCTATTTCAGAGCTCTCAAATGCTTATTTTATTTTTACTCATACCATTCTATTTGTGCTTGGTTGGCTATTTTTAGCCTCTGAAATCAAATTTCTGTTCAAAAATTATGCATAATTTTGTATTTAATACTTGGTATGCTCTCCCCGACTCCGGCAAAGGGCAAGCGCTCGATTAGCGAAGCTCATAGCATACTTCTAGCATACTGCCAGTGGTATTTCATCCCAAACAAGCAAGATTTTTTCCTTCAGATCGTCGATATCTTTAGGCTCAAGTTCAGCCACACGACGCTTTACGTGCTCCCATAGGTTCTCGATTGGGTTCATATCGGGTGACATTGCGGGCTACGGCATCACCCGTATGTTGCGGTTCTCGAAGAAGCGCTTGGTGGCCTTGGCCGTGTGCTTGGCCTCATTGTCCTGCTGGAAAATGAACTCGGTCAGGCCCATCTGCTCGAGAGAAGGGGAAAGAGCAGTCGCGAGGATGTTCACATACTTGTAGGCATCCACGATGCCCTCGATAAACACAAGTTTGCCGACACCTCCATAAGAGAAGCAGGCCCACACCATAACGGACCCGCCGCCGAATTACTTGGTCTCGACAATATGCTCTTTCTCGTAGCGAGAGCAGGGACCACGCCACACAGAGACCTTCCCGTCGGACTGGAGCAGGTTAAACTTGCTCTCGTCGCTGAAAACAATGCTCTGCAGCTCCCTTTCAGTGAAGCCAAGCCAGTCCTGGGCAGCGGTAAACCGGTTCGCGATGTGGCGGGCCGTTAGTGCTGGTTTGCGGGCCGGAGAATGTGCGGCAATGCAGTTTCCATTAAGCACATTCTCAATGGTACTGTGGCTGAGCTCTATACCATGCTCATTCGCCAGTTTCGCAGCATGTTTGCGCAGCGAGAAGGTGGGGCAGGCCTCGTTCTGCCGCATAATGGCGGTTTCTATCGCCTCGGAAACCACGGGAGGCCGACCATTGCCTCTGATGTGCGTAATGGGCCCATAAACTCTCACTTTCTTCAAGCAGCGTGATACTGCGCTCTGCGATATGCCCACTTTTTCTGCGATCTGGGCTTGCGTGATCCCCGCTTCATTGAACGCCAGAATCTTACCGAGTGTGATCTTATCGATGGTCATCGGCTTATGGGTATGGGATGCACTTGTGTTTAAATTATTTTGGCGGGAAACGCAACGACGAATCACATACGAAAATTATGCGTTTTTTATTTTACAAAAATTTGATTCTGGGGCCCAAAAGACGCTCATTAAGCATAGTTAGGATATTACAGAGAACAACAAAAAATGTATCCAATAGACTAGAATGAGCACAGATCAGAAATAGAAAATCACAGTCTCCATTAAATCATAAATTAGATTATACGTATTTTATTCTACAAACTGTACCTCTGGGACTCAACGAACATGAACAGCAGACTCGTCAGATGGGCTCTCAAGCTACAAAATTTCACCTTCTCCCCCGAGTACATAAGAGGCGAAGATAACGCTGCCGACGGTCTCGGAGGATGGTACCTTAATCCCCAAAAATTTCCCTCTTAAGCAAAATTTTCAAAACATAACCCTTTTAAGAGCTTGGAAGAAAAACGAGATAGAATAAATTTACTGGCGGCTCCCGCCTATAAATACGTCATCATTAAATCACCCATGTCTTCAACGATTCCGTCTTCAACATTGGCGACGACGACAGAGCCACAGATTGTACAAGGCCTCCCCACGTTTCACGGCGCCTTCTCCGAGGACGTCATACGGTGGATACGGTACTTCGATCTCGCACGGCAAACGAGGAACCTCTCGGATCCCCAAAGCCGTCTGCTCTTGGTCTGCTCTCTCTCAGGCGAAGCTGCAAATTTTTACACCTACATCGACGGTGATGCGCAGCCACTCGAGATAGTGCTTGGCGAACTCAAGAAGCGGTTCGACACCAGCACCAACATCCCGAAGGCCCAAGAGCTCCTCGAAAGCCTTGAAAAGAACCCTGATGAATCATGGACCGGGTTTGCAGAACGGTTCATCACCCTCGCCCGAAGGTGCAACCTCCCGGAGCACTTCCAGGTCTCCTGGATCACGACACGACTTCCTGAAAATATGCAAGTGCTACTATCCACCTTACGTTTGCAAGACGCAGACGTCACTCCTGATGGAATAGTCTACGCGCTTAAACAGTCCCAACTCCGTGGTCTCGACATCATGCTGGCAACCCAGAAAGCTATGAGCGTGTCAGCGATCAAGCCTAAGAGGCCCAGGAAGCACCGCCCCAAGCGACACTGTGACCACCACGGTATGTGTGGGCACGCTTCTGCTGACTGCAGAGTACTGAAGAATAAATCTGGTTCTTCCTACACCCTCTGCAGCCTCACGGCAAGTCATTCCTCTCTCTTCAGCTGCACAGCAAAGCTTGTAGGGTCGCAGGATATCATCAAAGCAGTCATTGACACGGGCTCCAAGGTTACATGCATCCACGCGGATTTAGCACTCGCTGCTGGACTCCAGGGCCAAGGCATGATGCAACTCCAAGGGGCTGATGGGAAAGAGTTTGTGGCGCGCACAGCCACCAATGTGACTCTCATGGCATACGAGCACTCATGGAACACTAACATTCTGCTTGTTCCAAACCTCATTCACCCGATGATCATCGGAGGGGAACTGCTCAAAGACATGATCGAGACGCTCGGCGCGGAAGCACTTTTTGCTACCAGACGCGGACTCGCAACCCCTGTTCCAACACAGGCTGTATGCTCAATTGCAAATCAGTTTACCAGCATTATGGCTGAGACAATTGATGCAAGGGCACCTACACACCTCCCTGTATTTGTCATCGACACAGGAAACGCGGTGCCGATAGCAAGGTGCCGCTACCGCCTAGGGAAACCTATGGATGCCATTGTGGAAACAGAAGTTGCAAAACTCCTCGCCCAGGGCATAATAAGAGAGTCAAACAGCCCCTGGTCATCACCAGTGGTGCTGCAGAAGAAGAAGGATGGCACACACCGCCTATGTGTTGACTACACTGCCCTGAACAGTGTCACCATACGCGACTGCTATCCTTTACCGCGAATCGAAGACATCCTTGACTCTCTGGCCGGCGCATGTATCTTTACGACACTTGACGCGACGTCCGGCTACCACCAGATCCCTTTGGCACCAGAAGACATTCCTAAAACAGCTTTTCAGACACGCACCGGCCTCTACGAGTACACCCGAATGCCCTTCGGATTGATGAACGCACCATCAGTTTTTCAACGCTGTATGGATGCCATCTTCAAAGATATTCGCGGCCTGTTCCTACAAGTCTATCTAGACGACATCATCATCTACTCGAAGAACCGGGCCGAGCACGAGAGACACCTCCACGCGGTTCTACAGCGTCTCAAGGAAGTAGGCCTCAGGCTGAAGCGAGCTAAGTGCCATTTCTTCAAAGAGGAACTCGAGGTACTGGGCTACCGCCTACGAGCCAACACGCTTCAACCACTTGAAAGCCGCGTGAAGTCAATCAAGGATTTCCCAGAGCCAACAACCATCCAAGAACTCCGCTCGTTCCTAGGTCTCGTATCATATTGCCGAAACTTTATCGAAGATCTTGCACGAATTTCCGCACCACTTGCAGATATGCTCAAGGGAGCGCCAGCTCTTTCTACAAAGATCACCTTTGATGCTCCTCAACGCGAAGCGTTTACGGCTACTAGGGAATCGATATCCGCCGATGCTCATCTCGCGCTCCCCGACTACTCGCAGTCCTTCATCCTCACCACAGATGCATCTAATGTCGCGATGAGCGGGATACTAGGCCAGAAGAACCAGACAGGTGTAGAAGTGGCAGTGGGCTATTTCAGCAAGAAGTTGACAGACGCACAGACACGCTATTCAGCAACACATCGCGAGCTCCTCGCGGTAGTCGAGTCTATGAAATTCTTTAAGCCCTACCTGCTCCACAAGAAGTTCCTTCTTAGGACGGACCACCAGGCACTGACTGCACTCAAACACACAAAGAACCAAAACTCGATTATATTCCGCTGGTCCCTCCAGTTGAGCGAGTTTGAGTTCGATGTAGAGTACATAAAGGGACCGCAAAATCCAGCTGATGCACTCAGCAGAGTAGCCACAGTTAGTGTTGGTTCGCTTGTATCATGCAAACACCAACTGGTGACAGATCCGCTTATACGCCAACAGCTCATACGTGACTACCACATCGAGTCTGGCCATAGCGGACCCGGGAGCACTATCTATAGCCTACGGCAAAAGTACGAATGGCCTGGCCTATATACTGATGTACACAATGCAATCAGGGCCTGTGAACCATGCCTCCGAGCAGCAAACGCAGTAGGTAATACGAATTACTACCCTATCCTTACGTCCCTATTGAGATGCTCTCCTTTTTAAACCAGTATTGATTGGTCACTCTGGGATATTCCATATATGGAATATCCCCTTCATTAAATAATGCTGGATAAGAACTTTATTACGTCTTCCGAGAAGCCAGAGTCTTCGCTTAACACCTACTGTCGCGATATAAATAACGAATGCAAATTTTACCCATGCATTTGTACACCGATCTCCCAAACGAATCGTTAAATATCAGTTCTCAAAACGACACCTACAATCTACAGTGCTCCAAAAAACCGCGCCAGGGCTGATGTCCCTTTATACTGAGCAAAAACGCCTTTTAGGCAAATTTTTTAAAAAATATCCCCTAAAATCCCTATGGTACGCCTTGACTACAGTGAAGAGAAGCAGCTCCTGAGTCAGGTCATCGCGCAGGCCGATTTGGCATGCGATAGGTGCGGTAACAAGGCTAGGATAGATGCTAATAGGGATAGTTATACTGTGCGCTGTTCCAAACGACTATGCAACTACGGACGTTCTCTGTGGAAAGGGACCGTCCTTGAAAAAACGCGTATACCGAGCGAGGTGGTGCTTGGAATCTTAGACCTGTGGATGAATTGTGCACCAAC
>JALRLY010000220.1:2297-26655 GCA_023647555.1 Pancytospora philotis
GCAGCACGGCCAGCGGCCAGAGCCCCATGCACGCCCCGTGCGGCGGCGCGCGTCCATTTTTGGCAAATTTATTTGCGGCCCATATGAAAGTCGCGTACATGTACGACGAGACGATCGGGCTGCACTCCTACGGCCCGGACCACCCGATGAACCCGTTCAGAATCACGATGACACACTCGCTGGTCAAGTCGTTTGGCTTCGACCGCGAGCTGGCGCTCTACGCCCCCGCGACCGAGGAGATGACGTACCACCCCGACGCGTACATCGAGGCGCTCGGCAGCTCCGGGACGACCGACTGCCCGGTGTTCAAGAACATAAAGGGCTTCAGCACGCGGTACGCCAGCGCGTCGATCAACGCCGCGCAGCTCATCAACGCGGGCCTGCACACGTACGTGATCAACTGGGGCGGCGGGCTGCACCACGCGCACAAGAACGAGGCAAGCGGCTTCTGCTTCACGAACGACATCGTGATGGCGATCCTCGAGCTGCTCAAGGCCCACGAGCGCGTCATGTACATCGACATCGACGTGCACCACGGGGACGGCGTGGAGGAGGCGTTCTACGACAACGACCGCGTGCTCACGTGCTCGCTGCACAAGTACGGCGACGGCTTCTTCCCCGAAACGGGCAGCCTCGTCACCACGCACAGCAGGGCGATAAACGTGCCGCTGCAGAACGGCATCGACGACCCGGCGTACGAGTACGTGTACACGCCCATTATTACGAGCGCGATCCGCAAGTTCCAGCCGAATGTGATCGTGTTCCAGTCGGGCGCCGACTCGCTGGGCGAGGACCGCCTCGGCGTCTTCAACCTGAGCATCAAGGGACACGCGCACTGCCTCCAGCTCATTAAGGACCTCGGCATTCCGACCATTGTGCTTGGCGGCGGCGGGTACAGCATCCAGAACGTCTCGCGCTGCTGGGCCTACGAGACGGGCCTCATGTGCGGGATGGAGGTGCCTGAGTACGTCCCGGCCGACAACCCCTTCTACAATCACTTCGTCCCGAACTACGAGATGGACCCGGAGTTCTACCAGAAGTACCGCAACGAGAATAAGCAGAAGTACCTCGACTCGATCATCGGCTACGTGCTTGATAAGATCGATAAGTACTAGGCGTCTGCGTTGTATTCTGACTATGCGTAGTGGTTTTGTATGCCCCTGCGCTGTTTGCAGCTGCGCTTAGCTTTGCACTGCGCTATATGAAGAATCTACGGCGGCGGTGGCACCACTTACTGATACTGTGGGGACTAACTAAAGGCATCCGCGCATATGCTCTGTAACACATTGTCGAGCGTAGCCGGTTTGAATTTAGCCGTACGGCGCAGAGTGCTTGGGCCATAGACAGCGCAGTACGATACCATTTGCTGCTTGTTAAGCCAGCAATATTCCGATGACACCTTTCACACGCTCGCGAATGCTATGTAAATCTGCTATCTATAAACAGCGGCTCGTACTCAAAGCACAGTAGGATCTGCTGTAGCGCCATTCAGTACTCATGTAATTATAATTAGCTTTAGCATTAAACTCCTGATTTATCATACTTGATGATCCTGTATGGTGATATTTGATATTGCCGATGTATAAAAATTTTATAAGTGAATTTAATATGAATTGCGCCTTTGTGCTTGGTACTTGCTCTATATTCTGCTTCTGCTCGTTGTCGGCAGCGTCACAGAGCCCGGCGGGCAGCAGCGCTGCTGTTACTACCGCCACTGCAGAATGCGGCTGCGGGAGAATAAGCGATGATAACGACTCGGAAGATGTCTGTGCAGTTTGTCTCATTCCCTTGGTCAGTGAGTCGAGTAATACCGCCGGTCCGGGCACCATTGGGTGCCGTCCGGAGGGCGGACACGCGTTCCACGACGCGTGCATGCTGCGATGGCTCGCAGTGCAGAGCGGCAAGCTGACATGCCCGGTATGCAGGTCTGACTGTGGGGAGGCGCTCAATAGCTACATTGTTGCGACAGTCGCAGAGCTCGGCGGCGACGGACAGGCCCAGGCGCCACAGCTGGCTGAATTTTTCCGTGAGTGCGGGCCCGTGGCCGCTGCCAGTATCCACAGCATAGAGATGTACGACATTACCAGTACGCTGGCGCTGTTCAGGCTTGTATGCGAGTCGAACAACGCGAACCTAAGCAGCTTTGAGGTGAAGCTGAGGGAAAGTATGCGCATCATGATACTGAGCCAGGCTAGCATCGAGACGCTGCACGAATACGCCCTGGCGCATCTGACCCTTTCACAGCTGTTCTTGCGCATTTTCCTCGAAAAGATGACGCCCGCGTACTGCCAGGGGCTGGATGAGGAGAGAATCTACGTACTCGTGCGCAGGATCCTACGGCGGGCCGAGCGCGATGCCGATGTGAAGGCGTTTCTCTGTGAATTCTTCATGCGTATCGCCGTGTGCAACCCGCTGGAGTACAGCGCGGCGTTCATCTACCGGCTCACCACCGATCTGATCATCACGGGCACCATTGAGTGCCTGCCTGCGCTGCGGCACGCCGCGGGTGACCAGCGCTTCGTGCTGAGCCGCACCATGGTTAGCAAGCTGATCGCCATCATGGTTAACAGCACGTACACATCCTACCAGGCCTACTACTTCTTCAGCGCCATCGAGATGGAGCCCGCCACGCTGCGCGGCCCGGAGGAAAACATCGGCTTCCTCAAAAGCTTCATCGCCCAGGGCCCGAGCCCCGCGGATCCGCGCATACCGCAGATCGTGTTCCACAACTGCGTCGTAGAGGGCCTCAAACACATGAACTTCGATTGCTTCGCATACAAGCATCTACTAGAGATCGTTGAGCTCTTCATCAAGCATCCGTGCGCGCTCCGCACGGGGCTCTTCTGGCACGCGAGGCGCATCGTCCAGTCGCTGTCCGCGCGCGAGTACAAAGAGCTTGCCGAGCGGCTCTGCGAGGGGGCGGACGTGAACCTCATCACTGATTTCCTGGCAAGCAGCGACATCAACTCGGCGCTTTACCTGAAGAGCACGCGCATGCTGGAGATCGCCGCGCAGAAGGGCTCGGACGAGCAGCTCAAGGCCCTCTTGACAGAGTTCCACCGCCTCGAGCTTGTGTACTCCTCGAACATCACCGAATGCATCACCGTTCTCAACGAAAGCCAGCGGAGCGAGGGGCTCGGCATCATGCTCAAGGGGCTGAACCCGCTGGTTTACGAGATGCTGCAGCACAAAGGAATGGTGCCTGAGCTGCTGGCGATCATGCGGGTGCTGAAATGCAGCTGGTGCATCGCCCATCTGCTGCCCTACATCGAAGACGACGCCGTGCTGGGCATCCTTACGCCGCAGGAGGCGCTAGGCGTGCTGGGCTACGGGATCGGCTCCGTGGTCGGCTGCCACGGCGTCGTCCGGGAGGGCATCGAGAGGACAAGCCTGCGGGGGCTCTGCTACCGCTTCTTCCCCGAGCTGGTGCGCGTGTGTCTGAGGAGCAGCGCATCTGCGGGCTGCTACGAGTATCTGGTCGTCAACGTGCTCAGCTCGAACGAGACGCGCAAGTACATGGACAGCTATGACGCGCGGCGGCTGTTTCGTTGCATCTTGGGCAAAGAGAACTTCCCTGACCTTGCGCGCATCCTGTTCGCGAACTGCGCGTTCGAGGAGCTGCGCGCGTGGTTCTTCCTCGAGCTCCTGCGGGCGGCAGTCGGCTTGAACGAGGCGCGGCAGCGGTTCAGAAAGCAGCTGACGTCGCACAGAATGAGCAAGCTGTGCAAGGAGCTCAGCAAGAAGCCCAACGGGCTGGATTTCATCGTCACAACGGCCAGTAAACAGTTCCTAGAGTACGTGATTGCGAAGGAGGAAAAGGTCGTAGCCCGGCTCATGACAGCAGAAACGATTGAGCTGCTCATCAAATGGTGCTCAGAGCTGCGCCCCAGGCAATAAACTACTAGAGAACTCTTTTGGGAAGAACACCAGCATTTTTATAACTTGCGGCACTGAGCTGCATTCTAATCAGTGCTTTTGAGCTGCCCAACTTAGTATCAAAAACGCTGTCTATCACAGTTTTCCAGTGAAAATGCCGATCAGTTTGCTAATCTCAATAATGGATACGGGGCAGGCTAACGCAAGCAAAATGCTGGTTGGTGGAAGAACAGCGCCTGGCAAGCATTTTCTTGTAATAGTTGGCGGGTCGCTCTCTAGTTAAGAAAACCGATTTATCGCCGGCGAGCCCGCCATTATGAGTCAACGCCCTGTCAAACAAACAATAGCGAAGGAAAGGAGCGCATGCCGCAACGCACCTGGCGCGCATACAGATGCACCACCATAGCAGGCGCTGCCACATAAGGCTGAGCTGTCTCAGCTCCAACAGCCTCGTTGCCATCAAAATCTTTCAAATATACATTTCGAACATCATAGACTGTCTGGCTGTCCGGCCGTGCCGCGCGGCAGAGCGCAAAGTCTGTGCATGCGCCCGCTCCGCCTCTTCCAGCAACCGGCCGCCCCACCGGCAGTCCCACAGCGCGCACATTAGAGCCGCTGCATAACAATTGTGCTATACACGTAACCCTAACATTATAAATGCCTATATGTTCCAGACGCAACAACATAGACAGGATAATAAACGCGGTGCTGCTGAGGATCACCGTGGTCGCCATGTACGTCATGGCGTTCCGCACGCTGCCCGCCATCAAGCAGGGCCTGTCTCTGGCGCAGGCGAACCCGTCCGTGCTGCTGCAGATATGCGGCACCATCGAGCACAAGAAGGCGCTGCACAATAGCAGCGTGCGCTCCTTCTTCATCATCCTGCTGAGCATAATTATACTCCTCCCCATATTCAAAACGCTCACGATCGAGATATCGACGGACACCATCTGGTTCAACTTCGCGCTGTGCCAGGTGATCTACTGCGTCGGCTCCGTGCGCTCGACGCTGCTGCAGAACATGCGCCCGCTCAAAGAGTACGAGCGGAAAAGCGTCATACCGCTCGAGGAGAGCCTGCTCATCTCCAAGAACATCAGCGCGAGCCGCGAGGCGCCCAGCATCGCGTCGGTGGTCGGCTTCATCCTCGTCTTCTCGCGGCTGGAGAACAACTTCGACGTGGTCTATCTGCAGACGATCGGCTTCATCCTCTACTTCTTTTTGCCCGCGTATATGGAGTACCGGAGAGGCTGCCTGAGCAATTCCTGGACGGCGGCCGTCGTGGCGTGCGCCGTCGCGGCCTCCTTCCTCCTCGACAGGACTCTGTGCATGCTCTACGCCGGGGCCACGGCTGCTGCGTATTTGGCGCTGCGCTCCCTGGCGGCTGTGCTTGAGTAAATTATTGTTAAATAGCAGAAGACTCGTGCAGTATGAGGGGAGATCAAAAGTGCGCTGATCATGTGACCCAGGCGCAAAATAACAGCTCTTTATTTACTGGGCAGCGTCGGCAAATTTGAGACTGGCGAGGGAGACGGCGTCGACCAAAAATTTGCGAATATTTTGGAGCTGCCGCCGGCGCCCATGGCGTGCGCGGTCTGCAACACCAACCGGGCCGTCGTTTTGCGCTCCAGAGACCGCGCCAAGGTCTGCAAGGAGTGCTTCTACGAGCTTTTCGAGAACGAAATACACGAGCTGGTGGTGGCTGAGCGGCTGTTCCCGCGCGGGACGCGCGTTGGCGTGGGCATCAGCGGCGGCAAGGACAGCACCGTCCTCGCGTACGTGCTCGACAAGCTCAACAGGACGCGCGGGTACGGCGTCGAGCTGGTGCTGCTGTGCGTCGACGAGGGCATCGCGGGCTACCGCGACCGCTCCATCGACACCGTTGTGCAGAACCAGGCGGACCTGCAGCTGCCGCTGCGCATCGTGAGCTTCTCGGACATATTCGGGCTGAGCATGGACGACGTCGTGCGCAAAATCGGGAAGCGCGGGAACTGCACGTACTGCGGCACGTTCCGGCGGCAGGCGCTGGAGGATGCTGCGCGCAAGATGGGCGTCGACTGCATCGTGACGGGCCACAACGCTGACGACATGGCCGAGACGGTCCTGCTGAACCTGATGCGCGGCGATCTCTCGCGCTTCCGGCGCTGCACGCTCGCCAGGACCAGCGCGCAGGCTGCCGACGGGAGCCCCGGCGGCTTTCTGTCGCTCCCGCGCTGCAAGCCGTTCAAATACACATACCAGAAGGAGATCGTGCTCTACGCGTACTACAAGAAGCTGCCGTACTTCTCCACCGAGTGCACGTACGCGCCCGGTGCTTCGCGCGGCGACGTGCGCTCTCTGGTCAAGGACCTCGAGAAGATCGACCCGCAGATCATCTGCAACCTAATCGCTGCCGCGGAGAGTTTTTCGCAGGCGGCGCAGCCGGGGGACTCAGTCGTCGCCTGCAGCAAATGCGCCCACCCGACGTCCAACCCCGACAGAGTGTGCTCTGCCTGCAAAATGGTGGAGAAGCTCAACAGCATCTGAGGCAAAACGCTGGGCGGCAAGCGGAGCGCCGCCATCTAGTATTATTAGTTCTGAGATGCATTTTGCTGCTGCGTGCGTTTTATAAAGTTGTTAAATTACTTAGACTAGAAACCACTCGATTATTTACCAGCAGAGCGTTCGAAGCGCCCAGCCAAAATTTTAGCAAAATTTTCGCGAGTGCCGGTGCATGGTCGATGCCTATCTGAAGAAGAACAAGAAAATCGTCAAGACGCTCCAGTCGCACGGCTTCCGCAAGCCGTACCAGGTGCTCGTGGACTGCGCCTTCGTCCGGCTCATGAACAAGCTCCCGAGCCCGCTCGCGGCCATACAGAACACGCTCAAGGGCGAGACCAAGCTGTTCATCCCGAAGTGCGAGTTCGACAAGCACAAGCCGCGCGCGGAGGGCAAGGACGCCAGCGGGCAGTGCGAGATCATCAAATGCACGCACGAGCCCGACGTGTCCTGCTTCGAGGCCCTGCTCAAAGAGCTCAACGAGCACCACTTCCTGCTGGGGACCGACGACCCGCTGCTCGTCAAGAAGTACAGCGGCGCGGAGGCGGTCCCGCTCATGCGGATCAAGAACTGCCGCGTGGTTGTGGAGGTCGGGCCCATGCAGCGCGTCGTAAAGAGCTGCACCGGCGCGCCGGCCGGCAACAAGGAGCTGGAGAGGCTTAGGAAGATGTTCGAAGAGTAGACGTGCAGCTCCTGATAGAAGTATGCTCCTGGTTGAAGTAAATTTATTAGATCTAGCTCTATTCTGCAGCAACGGTACTGCATTGCCACACGAGCGCCCTGTGCAGCTTCAGCTGCTGAAGTTGATGTTCGCCTTCTTGAATTCGAGCAGCAGCATCAGGAAGTCCTCGATGGCCATTTTGGCGGTCCGCGCCTCGCTCAGCCCGACGTTGCTCAGGACGGTGTCGATAATGGCCGCGGGCGCCAGCCCCTTGAAGTCCGGCATGGCCTCGATCCTGTCGAGCAGGTAGGACGACTTGAGATTCGCCGCGAGCGTCTTGTTCTTGCGGCCGAAGCAAATTTTGAGGAGGTTGTCGAACTCGGCCACGTCGATCGGCGGGCGCGGGAGGCGCGGCTCGAGCTTCATGAAGCACGAGTCGACCTTGGGCGGCGGCGCGAAGCTGTTCCGCGAGACCTTCATGACGTGCTCCACATGCGCGATCAGCTGCACGATGACGCTCAGCCGGCTGTAGTCGGGCGAGCCGGGCTGCGCCGTGAGGCGCGCGCCGAACTCCTTCTGCACGAGGATGTACGCGCATTTGAAGTCGCAGGCAACGAGCTTCAGCACGACCGGCAGGCTGATGCTGAACGGGATGTTGGAGATGCAGATGTCGAAGCGCGGGAAGTCGTGGTACAGCACGTCGCCGACGGTCAGCGCGAGCTTGTTCTTCAGCTCCGACTGGCGGTTGGCCTTGTCGCGCAGCTCCTTCGCGAATTTCTCGTTGCTCTCGTAGGTAACAACTTTTTTGGCCTTCTGGAGGAGCTTCGTGGTGATGGCGCCCGTGCCCGCCGCGATCTCCAGGACGGTGTCCGTGTGCTTCACGCGCGCCTTCGCAATGATCGTGTCGACCAGGCCGTGGTTCTTCAGAACGTGCTGCTCGTCCGACTTCTTGTGCTTCGGATCGCTCATAGCGGCGTGGACTTTCCGCTGCGGAAATTTTTGCAGGCGGTCGTTTTGCACGGTTGCGGCGGCTGGAGAATGGACGCAGAAATGCGTCACAAGTACGGGCGCAGTGGGAAGTAATAAAAAGCCACTCACATTTACGATAAATTTTAATCAGGCAGCGCCACATTTATTAGACAGACATTTTCATGGCGATTTTGGGGTGCGGATCGTAGCCATCGAGCAGGAAATCGTCATACTCGAAGTCCTCGAGCCGCGTGTACTGCTTCTCACGGAAGCTGAGCGTGGGGAAGCTCCGCGGCTCGCGCCCCAGCTGCTCCGTGAGCGGCTCCAGATGGTCCAGGTACACGTGCGCGTCCCCGATGAAGTGCACAAACTCCTTCAGCTCGAGCCCGGCGAGCCTGGCCACGATGGCGGCCAGGATCGAGTAGCTGGCGATGTTGAACGGAATGCCCAGGCCCATGTCGCCGGAGCGCTGGTAGAGAATGGTCGTCAGCTTGCCGTTGTTGACCACAAACTGGAAGAGGCAGTGGCACGGCGGCAGGGCCATCTGCGGAAGGTCCGTCGGGTTCCAGGCGACCACCACGTGGCGCCGGCTCTCGGGGTGCGTCCGCAGCGCCTCAATGACGCCGGCCAGCTGGTCGATCCCCTCCCCGTCGTACGAGTCGCCGCACGTCCGGTACCGCGCGCCGCAGTGCCGCCACTGGAAGCCGTAGACGGGCCCCAGGTCATCGGCGGCGCGGTCTATGCCGTTCTTCTCGAAGAACTCCTTGGTGCTGTTCCCGTCCCAGATGTGGATGTTCTTGTCGCGCAGCACCTTGTTGTCGGTCTGGCCGCGTATGAAGAAGAGCAGCTCCTCGAGGACCATCTTGAATGGCACGCGCTTGGTCGTTAGGAGCGGCAGCACCCCGTTTTCGAGGCTGAAGCGCATGCTTGCGCCCGCCAGCCCGACGGTGCCCGTGCCCGTCCTGTCCATTTTCCTGTCGCCTCTTTCCATGATATCGCGCACCAGCTCCAGGTACTGGTACTCGTCGTGCTTCCTGTGCGAACTCCGCTCTGCCATGGGCGGCCTGAATTCTCAAAATTTCATGATACCCTTCATTGGCGCCCAAAGTGAATGATTGCGTGGTGTTACATATTTTGCACAGGGCAGCGTTACCAGCATGTCGGATAGCAGACGCAATGGCTGGCCATAGTATCGTTTAATTTACCATAAGAAGGTTGTCCACTGAATATGCCTGTATGACCATTTACACTATGCCCATATGACCATTTACACTATGCTACGCGTACTGCGCAGCAGTGCCGAGCTGCCGCCCAGCCCGCACAGCGGACCAACTACTTGCTTGCCTCTGTCATGTGCGCCATAAAAATTTAGCCCATGTTCGTGCTTTTGTATGCGCTCGCTGCCTCCGCCCGCGAGATTATGATCGAGCCCAAGAGCAGCCTCGTGTTCATGGAGGATGTAAGCAGCGGGAAGGTCCACAAGTTCGTGTACAGCTCGGACACGCCGGTGCACGTGTCGATCACCGATCCCCTAGAGAGGAACATCGTCGAGATGACGAACAAGAGCTCGACCGTCTACACCGAGATCGCGACTGCGGGCCGTCTGAAGACCGCCATCCAGAACCTGTCCGACAGCCGATGCAACTTCGTTTACATGTGCCCCGACGTGAGTAAGGAGATCGCCGGGAACGTCGGGTACGTCAAGGACACCGACATAGTGGCCGAGCTCGCGCGCTCGCTCGACGACCTGATCGCAGGGCAGCAAAAGCTCGTGAACCGCACGCTCGAGCACCAGAAGATGGTCGCCAAGACGCGCTTCTGGGCCAACCTGCTCATGATCTTCGAGTTCCTCCTCACTGCCTTCATGGTCTACATGCTGCACAAGGATTTCGTCGGGATGTTCGAGAAGAAGCAGACGCTGTAGAGCTGCAATAAATACACTGAGTACTTTTTTACGGGCATTTCTTGTCCATCTCTTGGCGTGTTGGCTAACCTATACACGCATTTAAGCAGAAACGCGGCCCTTTGTTATAATTTTAGGCAGTTCTGCCTAAGCGTAACTATTTACTGCATACCAACTGCCATTCGAGGCGTAATGCCTGGCAGCGGCTGCTTTGCCATGTCTAAAAAGCCCTACTTTAATGATTTATTGCGCTGCCTTGGCTTTTCTTTCTTTGAAAAGCTTGACGATGTGCTCAACCGTCTCCTTCAGCGTCATCTCGTCGTTCTCTACGACAACCGCGTCGTCTGCGACCTTCAGCGGCCCGTGCTCGCGGTGCGTGTCCTGGTAATCGCGCTCCTGGATGTCCCGGAGAACCTCGTCGTAGGGCAGGCCGGCGTCCTTGAGCCGCCGCTGCGCCCGTGTCGTGTCCTTGGCGGTAATGAAGACCTTCAGGAAGGCGTCGGGGATCACCACCGTGCCGATGTCGCGGCCGTCCACCACGATCCCCTCGCCCGGTCCGTTTATTATCTCGTACTGGATCCTGTGCGTCTTCTCCCTGATGTACAGCTCCTTCGCAACCGTGCCGACCACCTTGTCGATGGCGGACGTGTGCAGGAAGTCGGTGATGTCGGAGCCGTCGTAGCTGAGCCTTCCGCCTTTCAGGGTGAGCACTAGCGCCTCCACCTTCTCCTTCGTCGGCGGCGCATCCAGGTCCAGCGCCTGGCCGTCGCGCGTGAGGATGTACGTGATGGCCCGGTACAGCAGGCCGGAGTCCAGTCGGCCGTAGCCCAGCTCCTCGCTTACCTTCTGAGCGGCCGTGCTCTTGCCGCTCGCCGCGGGGCCGTCGATCGCTATTGTGTAGCGCATCTGGGCGGGGCCGGCGCTGGTTTTTAAAATCTCCTGGGACAGCCAGTAAACAGACTGTGGCCGTGGCTCCACGTATGATGGATGGTGCAAATGTGCATTGTTTCTGGACTGATACTGCTCGATAATTGGCGGTGATGCTCCAGCTATGTCTGCCGATGCACAAGCATCTGACCCAATGGGATGCTGCGCGTCTAAGTATAGTCATGGGCCAATTCTCAGCCTCCTCGAGACTTTCAGCAAATGGCGAGCAGGCCCCTGCATGATCACCCAGACGCCAAAAAGACGCGACAGAAAAAGAAACAGCACCGGCGGCCGCTCGCAGGAGAGAGACGCGCAGCCAGACGCTGGGGACAGCTACTCTAGCTCATATGCGCAGGCGGGCCCGCCGGCGCCGCCGCCGCAGCCACAGCCGGAGCAGGGCAAGCTCGCTGACAAAGCCGCGGCCTTCGACAAGATCGTGCAGTCGGATGCTTTCATGGAGCGGGTCTACGACAGGGTTGTCGGCGCGAAGTACCCGAACAGCGCCAGGCGCGACGAGAGCCAGGACCAGGCATACCGGCTGGCCTGCCGGCGCATCGGCGCGTCCGACGCGGCGGCCAGCGAGCGCATGCTGTGGGAGAACGTCGTGACGAAGCAGGCGGCCGAGAAGATATGCCACATAATCAACCACATCATATCGAGCGGCCCACTGACGGAGGGCGAGATCGACATCCTCGACCGCTGCGTCGTGCTCCTCAAGACCTACTACATCGACCGCGCCGCGCTGATCAAGAGCGACAAGGCAAACAAGAACTACTACTACAAGAACACGTACTTCCCGCCGGTCAACACCTTCGCCTACAAAATTTTCATCAGCAAGTACGACATGGCGCGGAAGTAGCTGTCCGCGTCGCAGCTGCGCTGTCACTGGCCGGTAAATGCGCGCGGGCAAAATTACCCATGCCCGGCAAGCCGCTCGCGGATGCGCTCGACCTCGAGACGCTGCGGCGCAGACGGATACTCGTCGACGAGCAGCTTCCGCAGAACTGCGACTTCCTCCTCGCGGAGCTGGTCCTGCGTTTCGGCTACTCGCTGCGGCTCTACAACGATAGCACCGCCCATTTCAGTGAGATACTGGGCAGGCTCGGCTGCAGCGGCGCGCTATCATCCGTCTACCAGGACGAAGCTGGCCACGGAGACATTGCTGACGACGTCTGGACCGCCAGGCACGTGCTCGGCAAGGCGCAGAGCAACGCTTACGTTGATGTGTACCGGGCCGGCACCGCGCGTGTCGCCGACTATTACGGCTATGATTTTGTGGTGAGGATCGAGCCGCTGGCGAGCGGGTGCTCGGAGTCGATCGACGGCTGCCTGAAGGTGATCAGCCGGGACAACGTCCTGCGCAGTCTAAAGTACAAGGTCTTCAGGGACGGGGCCGTGTGCTATGAATGATAGTGCCGCGCATATGGATCCCTCCACTGCGTTCTGCGCGAGCTGTCGCCTTGAGAGAGTATTAAATTCCAAGTAAATGCTCATTTTTATATTCTTTCAGCGTTACCAAGCCCATTGCTAGCCCTGTAAGCGTGTGCTACGGCCAGCTTTTGGATTTAAAATGCGCTCTCTAAACTAAATATTAAATGCACAGTAGCTTTCGCAAGTTCGAGTTTATTACTGGTCTGGATCAGCGCGCGCGACTACTCGTCGAATATCACGTCGAAGGTGCAGTTGGCCGCTGGGAGCTGCTGCTCGGCCTGCTTGTGGTAGCTGGGCATGTCGTACATCGCGTCCAGGAAGCGCCAGATCTGCGCGGGCGTAAAGTCGTACGCGGGCTTCAGATTTCTGAGCACCCGGACCATGTAGAAGTTCCGGAAGCAGCCGAACGGCCTGAGGCTCGCGAGCGCCTCGTGGACGGCAATGCACGCGCCGACGTCGTCGGGTTTTATTTCCGCGCCCGGCGACCCCTCCATGGCCAGGGCTTTTTTCGAGATTGAATGCAGCCGCCCCGACGTGGTCCTGGAGTCGGTGCGCATCGATGACGCGCACGCCGTCAAATTCGAGGCGCTGCCCGGCAAGCTGACGATGGAGATCGAGGCGGAGAGTCTCAAGGCCCTGATGAAGATCTCCTACTCGGTGTGTAACCGTGTCCAGCTTTCGATCGACACGATCGACAAGTTCGGGCCGCAAAGCAACAGTTAAAAATTTGGAAATTATCTGTCCATGGCATGGCCACGGCCTGCATGTTTTAAGAATCGGTGCATTGGCCTGTATTGCACACGCGCATGCGCGGCTTGTTTTCTATTAAGCTAGCACTATTCGAATGTGCCTGAGCTGCAGTCGAGTGTTTGTAAGTGGCGACTAGAAATGCTAGATAACGCGAACAACGCTATAAAGAAACAAGGTATTTATTGGCCTACTTTGCTGTTTTCGTAGTCCTGCATGGCCACGAGCGTGCTGGCCAGCTCGGCGATATAGAGCTGGTCCAGACTGGCGCTGCTGCTGTAGCACGGGACGCTGTTCAGGATCTCCTGGAAGAGCTCGAGGATCTGCCGGTTGCGCGGCTTGCCCTTCTGCACCGCGGATATGTAGTCCACGATCGTGCCGAGGCACTCCTCGTACGTGCGCAGCGAGTCGCAGATCTCGCCGATCTTGTCCTTGATGCTGCAGCCGGTCCCGTCCTTGATGTCGCGCAGCAGATGCTCCACACCGACCTCCTCGGTCTCCTCCGCCCCGATCTTGAGGTTCATGTGGTTGAACACGCCGTCGCGCGAGAGCCCGAACACCTGCACCGGGATGTCCTTGTGCTCGCCGTGCACGTTGACCACCGCGAGGATCGGCGCGGGGCAGTAGCGGACCAGCGCCTTGGAGATGTGGATGTCGGAGCCGTGGAGCTTCGGCCCGGAGTGGTACCAGCCCACGATGCTCTCCTTGCTGTTCACCTTGTGGTACAGCTCGAACATGTGCTGGAGGTAGGAGGTGTCGAGCAGGAAGTCGTTCTCCAGATCCTCGAAGGGGACCGCAAAGCTGTTGGTGACATCGACCGTGCCCTCCGCGACCGTCCCGAGCAGGATGCCCATGACGCGCGGCGTGCTGAGCCTTTTGTAGTGGTCGACCACCGACAGCAGAACCAGCGGCGCGATCGTGACTGTCCGTGAGGCCATTGAGGGGTCCGCGCCGCGGCGGAACAACACAAAATTTACGGCTGCGCTGTGGCGCCTTGGGGAAGTTGGCCAAGCACGCGGCAGCTGTGCCGTGCGTGCGTCCGGCGTTATGTCTGCTACACGGCGCGTGATTGGATCAATAAATGACGATGCTTTCAAGAGACTGTCTATTTTCCAACAGGCACAAAGAAACGCAGCCGCTACGGAGTGCTGCTATTATTACTGTATGCTGCCACAAATACCACAGACTAATGCGCGAGAATATTACCATCTGCTTTTGAATAGCGCGCGTATGCATTTGCACAAGTATGCTGTGCTCATCTACCTCACTCCGCTATTTTCACCGCCCGCAGGCCCACCCCATGACTGTGACGCCTGATGATATGGTTTCGGGCCTTCTGGACAGCTGCCTAGGCATCGCGGCGGACAGCGTGCAGGCCGCGCAGGTCCGCCTGGCGGTTGAGCTGCAAAGGCTTGAGTACGACGAGCTAGCAGCAGTGCTGGAGCTCAGCAGAGAGGAATACGCGAAGCTGCGTCCCGCCCTGCAGGGGCTTCACTACAAGATGCCCAGCCTCAAAATAATCAGAGAGGTGGATGTAGGCATGTCCAAAGAAGCGAAAGAAGCCTTTATTTCCCGTGCCGATGATATCGAGAGTTTTGTAGGTCTATATCCCAAGTATGCGGTCTACAAAACACTCCTTGCTGCATGCCGCGAGGAATTTGTGAGACTGTTCAAAAACGATCGGTGCTGGACGCAGCTGTTCGCCCAGTACCAGACGGACAGCTCATACGTCGACGAGTTCTACGCAGCGCCCCAGCTCGATCTCGCAGCGATGGCGCAGGTCGCGGGCGGCAGCCCATGCTCGGAGCCGGTAGCGCGTCTAAGCAGCACAGAGGAAGTTTCAGAACTGCACAAGAGCGGCTCAGAGATCGTTGCACGGGCAGGGAATGCTTATAGCAGACATCTAGAAAACTACAGCTTAAATACCGTGCAGCTGTGCACCCTCGCTCTTATCGAAGCAAGCGATGAAAACATACTGCTGTGTGCGCCGACAAGCTCTGGGAAGACGATGGCCGCCATCCTGGCTGTAGTGCACTGCCTCGCGGCATCGCCTGCCGCATGCGCATACTACGCGGCTCCGACCAAGGCGCTGATCAGCGAAAAAGCAGCGGCTATCGCACAAGTACTGCGTGCAGGTGCCGAGGACTGCAGGGTCGCAGAGCTGTCCAGTGACGTGCGGGCGGGCAGGGGCGTAATCAACGGGGCCCGCGTATGCGTAGGCACGCCGGAGAAGCTCGACATTATCTTGCGCAGCGGCCACTGCTTTGATCTGATCGTAATCGACGAGGTGCACTTCCTCGACAGTGAGCGCGGTGACGTGCTAGAAGCGATCGTGGCGCGCACAAACTGCCGCATTTTTGCGATGAGCGCGACGCTCCCGAACATAGACGACATCGGGGTATTCCTGCGCGTACCCGAGTGCAACCGCTTGTGCTTCGGCGAGGAGCACCGGCCACAGAAATTACGCTGCGAGTATGTTGAGACGGCGCTGAACACCGCGAGCTGCCGCAGCGTGGCCGCCCGGGTCCTTAGCGAGGCAAAACCGGCCATTGTGTTTGTCAATGGTCGAAAGCAGGCAGAGCAGATGGCCAGGCTGCTGCTCGAAAGCACGCAGATGCATCGCAAAACTGGCCGTACACCACAGGCCCGAGCGCCCCAAGCCGCCCCAGCAGCTACAAAGATCCTGGATACTCTAAAGACCCTCGAACTGCTCGAAATGGCCACCAGCGGAATCTGCTATCATCACGCGGGCATGTCGCCTCTGGAACGGCGGGCGGTGGAAGAGCTGTACAGGCTCGGGGCAGTGCAGATCATCGTAAGCACGACGACTCTCGCCTGGGGAGTCAACCTGCCGGCCGTGACCGTTGTAGTGTACGGAGACTTTTCGTCGATGGAGGTCCTGCAGATGCTGGGGCGGGCTGGCCGCTTGGCCCACGCTGAACAGCGCAGTGCGGCGCTGGGCTGCTACTACGGGCCCGGCGTACCGGCCATGCTCAACATTGAGAGCGAGCTGATGCGTGGACTGTGCTTTCACCTCAATGCGGAGATCGGCTCGGGGCGCATCCAGAGTCTCTCGTCGTGCTTCGCGTGGTTCAGGCGCACGTTTTACTACGCAAGGATGCAACACGAAGCGGGTAGCAGGGCTGGAGGCTTACAGACTGAGCTTAATACGCCACCATCGCACGATGATCTAGATTCTAACGTGAGATGCATCATATACTCGGCAGTCAAAGAGCTTGACCGATCAGGACTGGTCAGTAATTTCCGGCCCACGCTTCTTGGGCGCCTTTCCAACGTGCTCTACCTAAGGCTATCTGAGCTTGCGCGCATTCAGAAGCTAAACAAGTTCTACGACGAGGCGCTTCTGCTCGAGCTGCTTGGCGATGTAATCGAACCGCCAACCGTCTGCATCCCCGACATCTCTTTTCCGATCCCCAGCGATTCGGCTGTCAGCAAGACAATGCAGCTGCTGCTTGCCGGCCACGACCTTGCCATCGACCAGCTCGGCTTTCTCCAAAATGCTCAGCGCATACTGAGAGGCGTTTTCGAGTACTGTCTTGCCCGCGGATACGCGGCGGCATTCAGGGCCCTGTCGCTGCTGCACCGGTGCGCCGCCCGGCTCCTCCATCTTCGCAGTGGCGCGGGAGCGACGGCCGATGCTTCAGAGCATACGAGCAAAGCGCATTCCAAAAGACAGCGTACAACCGTGTGCGCCGCGACAGCGCAGAGCGATGCAACCAAGTTGCACACAGCATCCTACCGGGACGGGAGCGTGGTATTCGTGTCAGTATGCTACGAAGCAGACCGTCTCGAGCATAATCCTGAGCTTTTCTTCGTGATTACCGACTCCTTGGATTTCAATGTTCTGTACATCCAAAAGCAACGCGTAAACGGCCAGTACTGCGTGGAGTGCTATCTTGTGGATGCGCCTGATCGTTTTCTTAATATCAGAGTATGTTCTGTTGAGCATCCCCTGCTGGTTACAGAACGAACTATCGTGCTAGACAGGCCCACGGCGCCTCCGCCCGTTCCATGCTGGCTATGCACTGTTAGTCTAGCGCCACTGGCTGTAGACGGAGATTCAGTCATAACAGTGGGTGGGGAGTGCTCTGGCAGAATCACGTACTCCGACTTCAACCGGGTCATGGGAGGAGATGCAGCAGTCGTCGGTGACTGCGCCCTGTGTAGCACATACACAACAGAGTGCACGGTGGAGGTCGACGCATTGGACGAAATGGCGCACCCACTTTCTGTACCTGATACTCTGCTAGGCTTCAAGCAGCAGCTCGGCTCGGGTAGATCGAAGGTGCTGCTGCTCGACACGCACCTCCGCCACGATAGAGCTGACATCAGGAATGCCTTGCTGCTGTGTGCCCAGAACAGCATCGATACTTCCTGCTGCGAGTTCGATTACGCAGATGTGGCGCGCAAGACCAGCTTCTGCATTAGAGATCCGACGCTGGCCGAGAATGTGTATGAGCTGTTCGAGGAAGACCTTTTCAGTAGCATTGCAGCGGACGCACGGCTCGATAGGCAGCTGGTGCTGCTGCCAAGCCTAGCAATAGCACGGAAACTGCACGGGCGGTTTTGCAGCAAGTTCCCCGAGCTGAAAGGCGTAGCTGCCATTTCAAACCCCCATGGCGGTGATGGTAGGATCATCTTCGGTACCAATATCCCGCTCGCGATGCGCTGCCAACGTACGCATCTGGTTGCTGCGCAGTGCGACTACGCCCGAATCACTGAGGCAGCAAAACTAACTGACAAGCTAGTCGTCTATACAGGCACCTATGCTTATATGAGCCTAAGAGGTAGAATACGGCTTGAACACGCCTACAGGAAAGCCCACCTCTGTTTTGGTGGTGTAAATGGTGCAGACACTGCAGCGGTATCCATTAGGGACTATGCTAGCTCCCACATACTCAAGGGCGTGCGCGAATTCGAGCTGAACGACACCGGCATGCACGATACCGAGCACCGCTCTCTTATCCAGCTCATGTGGAAATACTCTATGTCTCAGCCAGCATTTGCAGAGCTGCTCGCTATCTGCAGAGACGGCATCGGCATCAAGGCGCTATTTCGCCAGGCTCTGAACAGCTATAGCAGACACATCCTGAACACAGGCGGCGGTAATGAACAGTGGGTGCTCTACTTCGATGCACTGGCAGACTCCGCGCAGCCAATAATGCCCTGCGGTAATCTAAACAGCACCAGGGTGGATGGGAGTTCCCGCGCGGGCCCCTGCAATGCGCAGGTAAAGGCGGGTCAGGAGGTCGTAGATTATGTCGAGAGCTACCTCCGCTGCGCTATTGAGCTGTGCCATCTAAAAAGGGCATACAAAGCGCTCCTGGTTGCCATATACGCCCTGCAGCGCATACGCGCCGTTGGGCACGACTTCTATACGATCGAGAGGATAGATACACCAAGGCAACATCCCGCACCATCTAGCAGCGCCAGCATTTCCACAGATAGACAAGACGAGAACAAAGAGAACTGTGCACGGCCACCTCAGCGACAGGGTGGCTGTGATCGCACTTTTGAGGACGAGCAGAAAATATCTGACAGCAGCAACGGCGTTTATTTTGTGATAAGTGTCACTGAAATGGTGGGTCGTAGCTGTTTCTTCTACTTGGTCGATGAGGAGTTCAGATTCGAGATGCTCAAGGTTTATGCTAAAGGCCGCTACAAAATCGCTTGGCCAGGCGCGCTGTATGTTCTTTCCGACTGCTCGCGAGGCGCCAAGTCCGTAGGCGAAAATTTGAATGTCAATAAATAGTTGCTGTTGTACAATATGAGCTGTTCATTTGCCTACCGCTAATTATATTCGAGATGCAATAGGGTTGAAAAAGGCGCTAGATCGATGTTTCCGTGCCGGCATACAGCCGCCGTGGACAATCATAAAGTACAATGCATTTACTGATAGACCTGGTAGAGAAACTCGCCGGTGAAAATGCGCCTCAGCAGGCGTATGTACGAGAACGAGCCGCCGCGAGCCTCAAACTGCGGGCTGATGGCGCCGCCGCCGGGCAGCGCATCGACCGCGGACCACAGCAGGCGCGCAGCCTCGGTGCAGACGGCGATGAACACGAAGAAGATGTAGTACAGCACGAGGTTGGTGTAGATGATGATCCCGAATGAGAAGAGGAAGACGGAGAGCACGATCTGGTCGGTGTCCAGATACACCGTGTCGATGCGCTTCTTGGACGGGTTGTAGGTCTTGTTCTGTATGAGGTCGAAGATGTCCATGAGCACCATCATGTTGTACGCGTACACCGCAGCGATCAGCCGCGTGCAGACGCACAGCAGCATAGAGAGGTCCAGCCCGGTGTCTACAGACAGAATCTGCTTGAAGACGGAGCCGAGCAGGGTTTTGATGATGGTGTTCTGCTTGATCCCGAACGGCTGGTGCATGATATAGTCGATGCTCCCGAGCACAGCGTCCACGAGCAGCGCCCTCAGCCTGAAGGGGTCGACCAGCCAGGCGGCGGCCGCCACAGCCGCGAGCAGGCCGATCCGCGCAATTAGCATGGACGGCCCCGCAAAATTGTGGATTATAGCCTGCCAACATTTGGGAAAAGCAGCGCGCGAGCCCATGGCACAGGAGAAAATTGTCGCAGAGATCGCACGGGAGCTCGGCCTGAGCTTCAGCGAGAATGCCCTGGACCTGATGGTCAAGACGCTGGATGCTGGCATGGCGCCGGACAGCATGGTCAGCCTCATAAAAGACGTGCACAACTCGACCATAAGCTTCGATAGTTAGGGACGGCTGTGTGCGCATGCGAAGAGCCGTGTGGATCTATTTTGGCCTCCTCGCAGAGTGCCAGCTGCGGCAGAGCGGAAGACACACTTTTGATATGCGCGGAGACTTGTAGGACTAGGTCAGTATCATACCAGAATTGGCGTATAGTGCGCAATGCTGATGTTAGTAAATTAAAGTCGTTGGGCATACCCTCTACTTGTAAAGCGCCCGCTATTTGCGGGCAGTAAAGCGTTGTGCTGGGCGGGTTAGAGCGCAAAAATTTGCCCCGTCTCAGCCGCGCTGCTCGGACCATTAAAATTTTGCAAGCGCCGTCGCGTAACGGTCGCGGACATCTCATTCGGGCTGCCGATGAAAAATATGGTGCATCTGGTAGCACCGTCAATAGCTCCCTGCATACGGGCATTCTGCCGTGCACAGGGCACCGTGCCGGGTGCGCCGCTGCCTCTGCTTGTTGTAGTGTTATAAAATTTTTAAAAAATTTACCCCGATGGCTGCGTGTGCGAACCAAATTCCGCTTCCCAACCTCTTCGGACAGCTGTACGTTGCGTCCAAGGCACAGCTCGGCGGCATCAAGCTGACCAACAAGATGAGCAAGTACATTTTCGGCACCTGCTCGAACAAAATCAACGTGTTTGACGTTGAGCGCACCTGGGAGAAGATGATCCACGCTGCTCGTGCCATTGCTGCGATCAAGGACGCCTCCTCGATCGTTACGATCAGCGGCAAGACCTTCGGCCGCAAGCCCGTGCTCAAGTTCGCCGAGGCGATCTCCTGCAGGTCCTACACCGGCAGATTCATCCCCGGCTCCTTCACGAACACGAAGATTGCGAAGAGCGTCGAGCCGAGCCTTGTTGTCATCTCCGACCCCGTCACCGACAAGCAGGCCGTCGCCGAGGCCGCGCGCGTCAACTGCCCCGTGATTGCGTTCTGCAATGCTGATGCCGACCTTTCCTTCGTCGACATTGCCATTCCTATCAACAACAGGTCTCCCAAGGCGATTGGTGTCGCTTTCTTCATGCTGAGCCGCCTTGTTAACTACATCAAGGCCGGCGCTGACATGGAGGCCAACATCAAGGAGGTCGAGCTGTTCTTCTATAGAGACGCGCTGGAGCTCGAGAGCCTCTTCGCTGAGCAGAACGCCAGCAAGACGCTGCTGTTCGACGAGCAGAAGGAGGACAACGACGAGTCTGACTTCGGCCGCGACAACGCGGATGAGAACGCCGAGGACTCCTGCGGATGGGATTAATAAAATCGTTATTTCTTGCTACTCTAGCTATCTAACTGCGTTTTAAATGCATTGGTGTGTTTGCTGCAATAGACAGGACCAAGGTTTATCTATGAGCTGCCAGCGATATTTGTGTATTCCGTCGGCTGCGGATTAGTGTGCAGCCAAGACCGTTGTTGAAGATTGTGTACGTCCGCTGCTTATTTGCAATAGAGTGTGTAATATTTATTCCTGTGTGTCGCCGGCAAGCTCGCAGATGATGAACGTCTTGCCAGCCATGCGCCCGATGGCTGTCTGGCAGCGCTCTCTCCAGGCGCTGCTAAGGTACTGGAACGGACTGCTGAGCAAGTACACCGACGCGTCTTTAAGGAGCGCTCGACACAGGCACACGAGCTGGCGCTGGCCGTTCGAGAGTGCGGACCCGCTGTCGCCGGCGGGAGTGTGGTATCCGCCGTTAAAGCTTGCGAACAAGCTGCTGAGCCCGAGCGCCTCGAGTGCTGCTATCGCCTGCTTCTCAGCCAGACCGGAGCCGTACGCAACGTTGTAAGCGACTGTTTTGTTGAAGACTTCGTGAAAAGACGGGAGATAGGAAACGAGAGAGAGGCGCACATCCTGCGGCAGCGCACCGGCATTAGTACCGCACAGCACCACAGTGCCGCCATGCCCCCGCAGTCCGAGGATGACCTCGGCCAGTGCATGCGCGACTGCGCTGTTCTCTACAACCTGATAATGGACAGTGCCGTGCCTTACAACAATGTTCGGCAAGGAACTTGTGGCTGTATCACTCATACTGCTATCGGCATTTAGATGAAAGGCGCTGCGATCTAAACATGATGCGAATGTAGCACTGTGTAGGACGACAGCCGTTGTCGTGTCAACGCATGGCTGTTGCGTGCACTTATCTGTGGCACAGTCGGTCGGGCTTGCAATGTCCAAAGACATCTGAATTGCCACTGTGGGGACATCGGGCGC
Source organism: Pancytospora philotis (assembly GCA_023647555.1). Taxonomy (NCBI): domain Eukaryota; kingdom Fungi; phylum Microsporidia; genus Pancytospora; species Pancytospora philotis. The sequence continues at coordinate 24,301 of JALRLY010000220.1, forward strand.
CTCGAGTGCGCGATCTTTCGCTTGGCACGGAGCATGGTTATCGACTAGCGCGGCACCACAGTTAGCCCCCGCGTGCAAGTACCTCCACTCGGCCCGATGCTCCCAGACCATGAAAAGGGAGTTTCGCATCTGCAGCAGCGTTGATTCCAGCTTTTTGAGCCACGTATGGACGCCCGCGACCGCGCTTGGCTGACTGCTGTTGAGGAGAGCCACGGCGCTGTACCGAGCCATGCCGAACACAGCACGCATCCAAAAGCGGAGCACCTCTGAGACAAGCAGGTACGCTGTGCTCCACCGATAAAAGTTCGCAGCTACAGAGTTAAATTTGTCTCCAGTTTTAGCCTCTGCCTGCATGTACTTGATGTGCTCGATATCGTCGAACGCCTCCGCCGCGAACTGGGCCTTTGCGACGGCGGCCCGGCTGACTTTAGGCCGGACGAGGACGCGGAACGCAGCAGAAACAACGAGTGCGAAGAAGTAGCTGAGGCACAGCGTTGTAAAAATGTGTAGCGCAGATGCACCGTGCCGTGCGCTGTACATCTGCGACAGCACCAGCACCACACACAGCAGATGCTTCGGCAGCCTGCATCCGGCCTCGGTGTAAAAGCTCACAATCGCATTTTTTTGCATAATCAGCGCCTCAATGCGGCCTTCAGCAGGTGCGGCGCAGCGCCCAGGATCAGCGGATGCCCGGCGCTGCACGACGCGAAAGAAACGCGAGCTAACAGCAGCGCTGAGTCTGTGCTCGAATGCACTCACGAGCGCATCCCACGCGAGATCAACGGTGTGTGCAAGCAGGTACACTCTGACATAAGGCAGCCGCCACACGGGACCGGGCGCGTTTTTACCAGCCCTGGAAACGCTCACCACCTCCGCAACTAGCAGCTTGGAGCATACGATGGACGCTACAGCGAGCAATAAAGAAGCAGCCAGCATCCAGCCGGCCCCTCCCTGGCGTGCAAAGCTTGGCAGCACCATTTTGGGGCTGTCTGCGCCGGATTTTCGTTTTCTTATTAAAATCCCGGGTATTCGAGAACAGGCGCAATTGTGCTACGAGCGATATATTGAAATTAATCAGAGTGCGGGTTTGAGAGCGGAATATAAATGGCCTATTATGGCGTGTAGCGTGACTACTGCAGAATTGTCTAGCATGGGTGCATGCATGCCACTGTAGCTACGCTTCACAGGGCTACATCTGTTCACTGGCTGCAAAAGGCTAGGATCACCACAGACAGCGTTCAAAGCTGCATAGCAGGACCGAGGCTGATGGCCTGCTGTTCCATCAGCGGGCTGAGCTGCGCGGCGCACAATCAAAAATCATTCAAGACGGGACTCGAACCCGCAATCTTAGCTTTAGGAGAGCTACGCCTTACCATTAGGCCACTTGAACTCATTTAATAAATGATACAGTGATCTTTTCGGGGTCAAATTGCATTAACACTTAGCTTTGGACTATAAGAGCAGGGCTTCTAGGTTCAGACCTCGTACCGCTGCATCGGCAGCGTTATAGCTAATGCGTTGTGAACGGCGAACTAGAGCAGCTATTTTAGAACGCTACACCCGTGCACGGTGCCACATCAAACCGCTGCTCAGCTCGAGCCCATGCAGGGGTTTGTGAGGCTGGAGGAATCGCCCGAAGCCGGCTTCTTTGAGCTCGCCGCACGGCACGCTGACCCAGCGCGCGCAGCACTGCTGGTAATAGGAGCGGATGCTGGCGGTGCCCAGCCGACGGTGCAGCAGTACGTCAAGCTTCAGAAAAACACGCACGTCGCAGAGGCAGATGAGTGCTTCGGGCTCGTCACAGACAACATTATGAAATACAAGACGTTTATTTTGGCCGGGCTCCCCCTGAACAGCTTCGAGGTCGAATTCTTCAGACAGCTCTGCGCGGCGCTCGACCGCCAGATTCTATGGATCCAGGTGCATGGCAAGTAGCGGTGCTTAGGACAAGAGAATGCACGGCTGCAGCTATTCGCGGCGCATAGAGAGCTGACGCTCAAACCAGCGGTACAGAATCTCTGATCGCTTGCTCTCGGCGGCCCCAAAGAGGCTCTCGAGCACAGGCCTGAGCGATTTTCCATTAATGTGGCACTCTATGGCTATGCGCTTGAGGTTGCCGTACGTGCTGTACGCCATGCGCAGCCGCGCGCAGAGCTCCTTCTCCCCGTTGCCCAGGAACTTCTCCACGTCGCACAGCTGCGCCTCGTCCACGGCTGTGGCGCCGCCCTTGCTGGCCAGGGCTCGCCGGAGGCGCATCTCGCGCAGCAGCCCGCCCAGAAACCTGTTCATGTCCCCCTTGGAGATATACTGCGCGAGCCACTGGTTCTTCGCGGCGACGGCGCCGAGCTCGCCCGC
>JALRLY010000230.1:0-12098 GCA_023647555.1 Pancytospora philotis
ACATCCTCAAGGTAATACTGATCTGGTAGATTGGCTGATTTGGGGTCTATCGAATGTAATAAAATACGCTCGACAAATCCATCCAATAATGTATCTTCGTTCAATGCAGCAAGTTTGATGATGTCCGAATGGATGCCTTTCAACGCTAAATCAAACTCACGTATGATAACTACCCACATATCGACTCTATTCCATAAAGCAAAAATAGCTTCAGATGCAACATCCTGTTTAAACAAGTCGCATAGCTTTCTAGTATCCTGATATTTTGAAATCCTCGATTTTTGCTTATAAAAATAGTCGACAAGTTTGCTCTTGAAATCAGTGTACCACTCAGTTGTGAAGCAGCTATCGTTCAGTTTAACGTACTGCGCCCAGACCATCTGATTGTTGTGTTTTGACCACGTGGTTGCCCCTTTTCTGCTCAAAATGATATCGCAGTCATCGCTATACGCTCGTAACACGCCTATACAGCCAGCTACAAAAGTCTGCAAAAGTTCGACAGTTTCATTACTTGTGAATAACTTTGATAGTTTTTCTTTAAATGCTATGCAAACGCTCTTAACCCCCTCCTCGCGACTCCCGCTCGAAGTGAGCCTAAAATATTCATCTATGGAATCGCGAAGTGCTGCAGACATGCCCTGCCTAATATTACCGTACCATATCTCATAAGCGGCCCGCAGTTTATCGAGACTATGATTGATCGACGTTAGATCCAAATAAATGTCGGCCCCGGGGTCTGTTCCCTGAAACTGGCAATAAGCAAGCGCTGGCGGTGCTGCATTGACAGTAATGTCCTGCGCAGCGCTGCTGCTTGCCGCGGCATCACTAGAGCTGCAAGGTAAAGACTGGTCGGGGTTAGCCGCGCTGGCAACGCAGCTCAGCTGCAAAATTTTTACCGCTGCTGCAATCATGGGCTCGCCTGATTCCAATTTTTTACGATGCTGCGTGGATGGAGCCGTCGCATTGTTGAGTATCAACGCTTTACCAATTAGTGGGCAGAGTGAGCACCATCGTCTATGGAGCATACATGCTGTACCGTTAACAAACTGACTTTCGATGCATCTGTTCACCAGCACGGCAAATCCCTAAATTTCGACGGTATATGTCACGCAAGCGCCGTGAAGCCATTAGAGAGTGCTCACGATACTGTAGAGGCCAATTTGCAAAAAATGATACGAAATTTTTGTACACGTGGCCAAACGAAAATAAGCAACTGTACCTCACCAAACGGGGCAGCTCACATCCACACGGCTGCTGATAGTGTTATGGTGGTACCCAAGCATATAATGAACGCCGGACGGCGCTCGCTAATGGCGAGATCAGCAGCGCAAAATTATTTATTTATCATTTTCGGATGCAAATGAGCCCTAAGATGCCAAGTTTAGACTTGAGCAGCGAGAGCGTGTGCGCGACGGGGCGCCTGCGCGAGGACCTGAGCACGATAAAGAGCAAGTTCGAGCGGATGGTTGCGATCCAGCACGGCATCCTCAACGATTTTTTGGAGATCAACAACAGGCTCGACAGCGAGGACTACGAGGAGCAGTCCGAGGAGCCGGGCAAGCGGCGCAAGAAATGGGGCAACCGGGACTACGAGTTTGTGGGCGTGTCGCCGAAGGCTGCGCTCGAGGACATCGCGGAGATCTTCGAGGAAAAGTTTGTCAGAACTGCGAAGAGCGCGTCGACGAGCTTCAAGAAGAACGACGCGGTCACGTGCATCCTGGGCAAGCGCAAGTACAGCGGGATTGTGTTCAGCGTCAACGACAAGGAGGTGACCATAAAGACGACCGACCGCAAGAAGATCAAAATTTCGTGGGAGAAGGTCGTTAAGGGCGATATCCAGCTGCTCAAGAGCAGAGATGACAATAAATACTAGGGACATAGCCGATTTTATGCGTAAATGATGATTTTTTGCTCTAACTGCTTATCATTCTACGCACTAGGCTGCCTGAAACACCAGTCGGGTTAACGCTGTTTCACCGGCGTGAAACCCAGACTTCGTAAAAGCCGGGCTGCTGGCGGGCTGAATGCGCCTATCTCGCTGTATTCTAGCCGTGTCGAGCGCGTGTGCGGCCATGTATACTGTTAGTGGCGCGAGGAATGGCAGGCAGCGGGAGTATTGCCGGCCCGCGTACGGGATACCGAAAACAGACATGACTGTTAGTAAAGTGCTTGTGCTCTTCCGCCACGGCGACAGAGCACCGCTTGCCGGCGGAAGCAAGGCGTGGGAGGGCAAAGAGTGCATTGGCTGCGCCAATGGGACATGTGCCAAAACAAAGTGCGAAAACGGAATGCTGACGTCCCTGGGATACAAACAGGGCCAGACACTGGGCGCATTCCTGAAGAAGAACTACGGCGGGCTTTTCGCTGACACGAGCACCGTTGAGGCCAGATTCAGCGGCGTTGATCGCACCGAGGCGATGCTTACGGCAGTGCTGCAGGGGCTCGGGCTGAGAGGAAGCGCGTATGCCGCGGACCCGGCGCTACTCGCCGACCAGGCATGCTACAAGCTGCACTCCGCTTGGGAGATCGAGAGCAACGCGCGCATCAACTACCTGGAAGTGGACGGCTACCTCACGAGCATGTGCAACCGCATCCCGATAGAGTGCAGCACGCGCAGCTGTGGAAAAGGCAAAATTATGGAAATGGTCAACTCCATGATGGGAAACTACAAGAAGCTCATGGAGCGCTTCCACGACGATTTGCCCGTAATGGCTGCGCTGTTCAAAGAGTATGCCCAGCTTCTGCTCAGTGTTATCGATGGCAAACCCAGCGCGGTGCTCCTTTCAGCGCACGATTCTACCGTTTCAAAGCTGCTGAACGGCCTCAATACAAACATCCGTACGGTGCCTTCGTACGCGAGCACTGCTATTCTGGAGGTGCTTTCGGACCGCGCGGGCGCGCAGCATGCCCGGCTGCTCTACGAAGGAAAGGCGGTCGCCTTCGGCCCGAAAAAGGGGCTTCTGGTGCCGCTCGACGAGCTCCGGGCCTACCTGAGCAGCATTGCCGCGCAGAAACCGGCGATTGACGCGGTGTGTGCGGACTACAGAGAGAACCGTGTGGACTCGGCCGCCGCGAGAGCTTCGATCGCCGAAGCACTCGACCCCGGCCTTACTGCGAGCTGGAGCCGAACTGATAAGCCAGGCGTGGCGGCCCCTTTCAGCATGAGGAAGACACTGGTCGTCAGCTTAGAGCATGTCAGGAACTATCTGCTCGACGCCAACCGGTCCCTTCTCTTCGCAACCGGCTGGGAGGTGCCGCGGGACAGCCTGCTAGCTGCCAAAGCCGAGAAAGTCAGTGAGCCTCCCTCTGAGCAGGAGAACGCGAGGCCAGCTAAGAAGCCCAGGAAGAAGAAAAAGACCAAGCCACGCAAAGCGAGCAGCAGCTCAGACGCTAAAGCAGACGCCGAATGCAGCGATATTGCAGAGAAAAAGACAGAATGCGACAGTGCGCCCAGCTGTAGCTGCGGCAATAAATGTCCTGCACGCAATGCTTGCTCCTGCGGCGATAAGTGCACCTGTGGCGATAAGTGCACCTGTGGTAGGGGCGCACCCCAAGCCGCTGGAGCAGCTGCCACATGCAACTGCGGCTGCCAGGCCTCACGCCCGCAGGGAAACAGTGATAACTGCTCAGAAGCTAAGCCCTCATGCTCAAAATGCAGCTGTGGCGCGGAGCAGGGAACCTTGTGCGAGCAGGCTGAGAGCGCGGTTGACAATGGTTGCGGCTGTGCAAAGCGTCGCAACAAGCCACGCTGCGGCGTAATAGAAGGCTGCAAAAAGGAGGACGCCTCCTCGAAGTTCTGCGGATTCTCTAGGCAAGTAGAAACATACACCTATTCAGAAATAGAGCCCGTGCCGGTTCCAGTGTGCAACAATAATTCGAGCACCTTTTGCCCCACTTGCGCTGCATAGAATCAGCGCTCAGCCGATGAGCCAGGCAGCACAGCCCAGAATTGTCTAAGGCCAAAGAATGGCGCACCGCTACTGAAATAAATTATGCAATATCATTTTAATTTGACGGGGTAATTTTACATTGATCGTCGACTGAGGCAAGCCGTTTGGCCTCTTACAACCACCCTTTAAAGCTAGCAGAGGTGCGGCTCTAACTGCGCCATGATCTGGTCGAAGCCGAGCTCGTTGTGCGCCATCTCCGACAGCAGCTTCCGAAATGCCTTGTTATTGCCCTTTCCGCGCCGCACGTTGTTGAGGGGAAGCAGCACTTTCGACTTCGAGCAGAAGAAGTCGGCAGCCTCAGAGAGGTAGCCGCGGACAGCAGCGCCCAGCAGCTGCAGGCTGGCAAGCTCTGCATACTCGTGATCCGCAGCATGCTCAGCCGCGAGCAGCGCATCGTAGTAGCTGAAGATGAAGGGGTCGTCCACCGCGTGCCGGCCGATCATGAGGCCGTCGAGGTTGCCGAGCACATCCAGCCCGTTCCGCGCGATGCCGCCGTTGAGGGCTATGAAGAGATGCGGCATGGCCGCCTTGAGGTCGTACACGAACTGGTAGTTCAGGGGCGGAACCGTCCTGTTCTGCTTCGGGTTCAGGCCCTTGAGCCAGCACTTGCGTGCATGCACGTAGAACTTGCGGCACGGCGTTTCCCGCGATATGCGCTCGACGAAGCCGCGGAAGAAGTCGTAGGAGTCGAGCTCGTCGACGCCGATCCGGATCTTCAGAGAGAGGACCGCGCCCGTGCGCCCGTGCACGGCGTTGATGATATCGACGACCCGGCCGGCGTCGCGCATCAGGATCGCGCCGAAGCAGCCCGACTGCACGCGGTCCGACGGGCAGCCGCAGTTGAGGTTGAAGTCGTGCCAGCCGAGCGCCACCAGCTTCTCCACCGCGCGCGCAACATCATCGGGCTCGCTCCCGCCGATCTGCACAACGGTGCGCGGCTCGGGCTGGCCGAGAATGTGCTGCAGCTTCTCGTCGCTCGCGTAAATGACCGTGTTGGCCACGATCATCTCCGTGAACAGCACTGCGCTCGGCGCCATCTTCCGCGTGAAGAGCCGGAACTGCGGCGTGGTGACTTTGAGCATCGGCGCTAGACTGAGCTCCACCATCTGGGCTAAAAATGTGCACGCATTTTCAAGCAGCCAACGGCCCAAAAATTTTCTAAACCGTGGGCGCGAGACAGCACATCCGCCGAGCAAGAGAGAGCGAGCGCCAAAATCGGTCCATACCATATGATTTATTTTCCAAGCTGCACAGCGCAGCAGGCCAAACAAAAGCGCACGTACGCACTTTCATACCTGGCCCGTAGACGAGGTGTTCAGATAGAGCTTCTTGACGTCGCTCATCGCGAAGTCGACGTCGCACGTGGGGCAGCGCCTGTGCCGCGACTTGAACTGGCTCGTGACGCAGTCCATGCAGAAGCAGTGCATGCACTTGACGATTGTGCAGTTTTTGATATTTGTGTTGCAGAGCGAGCACCGGAGCGCGCGCTGGTACATCTCTATGTTCTCGAGCGCGGAGGCGAGGCCGTCCCGCTGGCATATGCTCTTGTACGTGCCCACCGTCTTCTCGTACTTCATGTTGTTCTGCTCGCTGAGCGCCAGCTTGGCCTGCACGCGCTCGAGCTCCGCCAGCGACGCCCTGTGCGCGGCCTTAGCGTTCTGCAGCTCGCCGCCGAGGGCCGCCAGCTTGTGCTCCGCCTCTGCGAGCGCAGCCCTGTGGCGCTGCGTCCGGGTGTCCTGCTCCGCCTGCGCGGTGGCGAGCGCCCTCTCGCGCTCGGCCAGCGCGCCGCTCATCTCCGAGAGCTCCTCGCGGCAGCCGTCGAAGCGCCGCTTCTCGCGCTCGATGAAGGCGCGGTCGTCGTCGAGCAGCTTGAGCTTGTTCTGCAGCTGCGCGTTGTCGGCAAACATGGTCTGCTGCCGCTTCTGCAGCCCGGAGATCTGCGTCTCGAGCTCCTGGTTCGTCCGCACCGACCTCTCAAACGCCTCGGCAACGCTGCGCAGCTCCTCCGTGAGAATGGCCTCCACGCCGTCGGCAGGCGCGGCGCTGATGTGCGATTTGGCGCGCAGGAGGCTGTCCTTCTCCTTTATTTGATCCTCGAGCATGCGCACCATCTTCATCGCGTCGCGCGTCGTCTTGTCCGCGACGGCGAGATCGGCCGTCATCGTGAGAAAGCGCTCGCGGTACTTGGAGACCTCCAGCTGCGCCTCGTGCACGGCGCCGGCGGTCGCTGCGATATCGAGCGCGGCCGGCGCCTCGGCGGCGGGGCGCACGCTCTCGCGCAGGCTCTTCTCCAGCCGCTCGATCTTGTCCTTGTAGCGGCCGGCGCGGTTCTGGTGCTCGAGCCTCAGATCCGCGGCCTCCTGGCGCTGCCGGTCGCACTGCTTCTTGAGCTGCAGATTCTCCGCGCTGAGCTCCGCCAGTATCTCCTTGTCGGCGACGGACTGCTCGCTGATGCAGACCCGCTTCGCCTGCGAGTCCTCGAGCGTCCGCTGGCGCTCCTGCAGCGCGCGCACCGTCGTCTGCAGCGCGCGGATCGACTCGTCGCGGCTCTTCAGCTCGGCGCCGGTGTCCTTCGGGCACCAGAGGTTCTCGCTGCTGTTGACGGGGTTCTCCTGCTCCATGCCGAGCGCGCCGCAACCGCCGGCGCCGTGCTTGTACTCGCCCATGCGCCGGTAGAGGTACTCCTGCTGGCGCGCGCCGAGCCCGGACTTGTCGAGCAGCGATCTGAGCTCAGAAACGGCCGCGCGCAGCTTGGCTTTGAACGCCTTCGCGTGTATTTTGTTCGCAGCAATCATGGCTATAAAATTTTGCAGAAAATATTTAGTTGCTCGATCACCGCGCCCAGCGGCGGCAGCGTGCTATGCTATGAAAGGGGCGCTCACGATTGATGGGCCGGGTGCGCATGGACTCAACCAGAAACTATAACCGCCTATTAATGTGAGGCAATAATTAAGCAGTGATTAAATAATTTAGGCGCTAGTTTGAACCTAGATGTAAACTGAGCTATTTAACGCTCGCTACTGCATCCATAGCACAGCTATTGTAATATTAGCATGCGCACCGCCAGCATCCGCTGCCCAGAGCTGGATCTACTGCCATGCGAAGGAATCCGCGCCGCAGCGCTGCCCGCGAGAGCGCAGGACTCAGGGCTGAAAATTTTGCATGGCCCCAATATGAGGGTCCGCGGCCAGAAGAATGTGTACTACATCGACCTAGGGAAGGGCGTGTGCTGCGGCTACATCGAGACCAGCATAACCCGCGAGCCGCACGAGAGCCGCGTGGTCTACGAGTGCCGCTACCAGCAGGTAGAGAGCATCGCGGTGCTGAACGACGACGGCGCCCCGCTCAGCGTGGACTTTGCGTGCCGCGCGGGCAGCTGCGGGACCGTGCAGATTCTGTGTGGGTCTGAAGCGACAGGCGCTGTGGCAGGTGAGAATAAAAAGAGCAGTGCCGAGCCTGCGCTGGATGCCGCAACAGACGGCCAGCCCGCAGCAGAAGCGACCGAACCCCCAAAGGAAGAGGCTGATCCGCAGCCCAGCAGCGGCTTCGCGATCGAGCTGCCTGGGTCTTTCAGCGAGGAGAAGTTCGTGCTCCGCGTTGCGTTCCGCGCTACGGCCGACAACCCGGACCTGCGCTGGTACCGGCCGGTCGACGCGGGCGACCGGCACCGCGAGGTCGTCGGCTTCGGCGCATGCCCCTTCGATGCCCCGGGCGGCGCCTCTGCGCTCGCGCCGTACATCGGCGTAGCCACGCAGTTCGAGCTCATTTACGTGGTGCCCAACAAGGAGGATGTCCGCGTGGCCTCCTCTGGCGCGCTGTACGCCATCAAGGAGGAGGACCAGAACATCGTCCACTCCTACCGCGTGTTCGCGCATCCCGCGCACCTCGTGTTCTCCGTGGGCACGTACGAGCAGACCGACATCTTTGCCGACAGCGATGCGCGGCGGATCCTCTCGCCTGCGGGCACCGAGGACCTGGCGGACGTGCAGTCTGACCTGCAGGGTACCGTACGGTGCATCGAGTCGTTCACCAGAACCGATGCGCTGCGCGCGCTCACCGTGGTGTTCACTATGGTGGACTTCTCTGTGGTGCGGAGCGCGCCCGACGTCATCATCCTCGGCGCCGCGCGCATTCCCGGGCCGACGGCCGTCGAGCCCGCCTACGATTTTAAGCAGACGCTGTGCGACGCCCTGTCGTACAACGTGTACGGCTTTCTGCGCTGGGACGCCTTCGACTCGTGGATCAAGCACGGCCTGGCGGGCTACCTCTCCGACCACGCGTACCGCAGCATCCTCGGTATGAACGAGTTTCTGTCCAACTACAAGCAGGACCGCGACTATGTGCTGGACAACGATGTGTACGAGCCGCCGCTCTTCTACACGCAGCGCCCCGCGGTGGACTACCAGAGCCGCTTCTTCAGGACGAAGAGCAAGCTCGTGTTCCACTGTCTGGAGGCGCAGCTCAGCCTCGCCTTTCTGCAGAAGATCTCCGACGAGGTGGTCGGTGCCAAGAAGCAGGGCGCCTCCAGTCTGGGGAGCAGCGTTGCGCAGGGCAGCGCGTCGCCCGGCCAGCCCACGCTCTTCACGCCGCAGTTCATAAAGATCATAAAGGACGCGACGGGCAAGGACATGAGTCTGTTCTTCGACATGTACGTCTTCTGCCCCGGGCTTCTGCGCGTCAAGCTCGCGCTGCAGATCAACCGCAAGAAGAACACGGTGCGGGTCACGCCGTCGGTGCTTCCGACCAGCAGGCTCCAGGGCTGCAACACGCACTACAGCGGCGCCATTCTGCTGAAGACGTCCGAGATCGAGGGCGCCTTCGACCACGATGCCAGCCTCGATGCCGAGACCACGTTCTTCTACCACACGCGCGCCAAGAAGAAGAAAAAGGAGGACGAGGAGGAGGTGATGCCGCTGCTCTTCGTGCGCGCTGATCCGAAGCGCGAGTATCTGTTCGACATCGCCGTGGAGCAGCCCGACTACATGCACATGGAGCAGCTGTCGGAGAAGAACGTGCTCGGGCAGCTCGAGGCGATCGATGCGCTGCGCGGCAAGCCCACGGTGCTATCGTGCGAGGCGCTGGAGCGGGTGCTGGACAATACACACGTGTTCTACAAGGTGCGTGTGAAGATCCTGTACGTCCTGCGCGAGGTCGCGATCGAGGGGTACAACGGGCTGCAGCGCCTCATCCAGTACTTTGTGCGGACGCGCTGCGTGCCGAACTCCACGGTCATCAAGGCCAATGAGTTTGGGCTGGTGAACTACTTCGTGCAGAAGCATCTCGTAAGGGCCATCGCCTCGTTTGCGGCACCCCCGGGCAGCGTTTTCGCGGGTCGCAGCAGCGCAGGTGAGGGCCTAGGAATGGCGGCTGGGAGTGCAGGCAGTGGAATCGACCAGCTGCTGAAAGGCGGCACAGCAAAGGAGCGGTATGGCGCAACCGGCGCTGCTGCTGCGCTTCCTAAGCTCGTCCAGGACTGCAGGATGGTGGTAGCCTTTTTGACGAATATTCTCAAGTTCAACGACAATTCGCTGAGCACATTCGACGATTCGTGGTACCTTGCCACGGTGATCAACTGTCTGAGCTCGCAGATGGTTCTGCTGCACCAGTGCGGCGCGCTGGAGCCCAGGGCGCTCGAAGACTGCCTTTCTGAGATGGAGCGCTTCCGGATCCTCGACATGCTCTTCCCATCGAGCAACAACATCATCTCACAGAGCTGCCTCATTTCTCTCCTCCGCCTGGCCTACAACGGGCTCATCACGCTCGACAAAGGCATTTTGCTCTCGCTCTGCGGGTACCCGAACCACCCGTCGATCAGGCTCGTTGCGATCGAGGGCCTCCTTATTCTCTACGAGGATGCGGCCCTGGACGTGCTGGGGTCCATCCAGACGGACACTGTCTACTTCCAGCTGCGCGTTTTTGAGCTCATTGCGCGGCTTCTGAGCATGGATCTGTGCAGCTTCTACAGGGCCAAAGACAGCGCAGCTGGCAGCGCAACGCTCGGCGAGGTGAGGATGCGCCTCGATTCGTTCCGGGAGCTCCATGCGTGCCATCCACCGATGAGGCATCTGCTCGGAAACATCTTGCAGTTTCTGGAAGGCCACGGCATCAGCATTGCAGCGTTCAAAGAATCGGTGGTGAGCAACTTCAGCCTTGCCGAGGAGGAGGGCATAAGGCGCACGATGCTGCACATCACCAGGACGCACCGCGCGGTCAGGGTGGTCGGCTTCGACGAGCTGCGGCTTGGCCTGCTGTCCCAGCTCGGCAGGATCAGGCTGCCCAGATGCGCGAGGATCGTCATCAAGCTGCAGAACAAGAGCAGCCCGCAGATCCGTCTGCCGTATTCCAGCTACGTCACGAAGAACATCAATGCGACGGTCTTCCGCTTCAAGGTCTCCACCAAGCCGATCCAGTACCGCCGCGCCGACATTCCCACCCTTCTGATTTCGAAGATCCGCGGCCACCACTCGGTGTCGTACGTGGAGGAGTTTTTGAAATCGGCGAAGCTGGTGGGCTTCTTCGACTGGCAGCCGGCGACCCTCGGCTCCATCCAGGAGGCGCTGCTGGTGCGCCCCTCCTGCACGATGGCGCCGCCGGTGCCTGCCGTTTACCTGCACCCGCACTCAGAGCAGGCCGCGGTGCTGCGCTCGCTCAACGACCCGAACTCGCTCAGTCAGGTGTACAGGCGCATAGAAAAGGCACTCGTGTACGCGCTCAGCTACACGGAGTTCAAGAGCAAGATCTACTACGCTGCCAAGGTGATCTTCAATCTGCTGGAGCGCACCGCCTTCCAGCACGCCTACATCGAGGCGGCCGTGATACCGATGAGCGACCAGCTGCGCGCTGAGTGCTATGCACTGGTGGATAGCCTCATTGCCGACGGCCGATTCGTGGCTTTCGTAGAGCCGGTGAACTGCGCAGAGCTGAAGACGTACCCCGACATCGTGCGCTTCCCCGTGTCCCTCAGTGAGGTGCGCGCCAATCTCAGCTTCTACTGCAGCTATAACAGCTTCATTCTGGAGCTCGACCGTGTCCACCAGAACTGCCTCAACTTCAACAACGTGGCTTCTGACATCGCGAAGGCGGCCATCGCGCTGCGCGGGCTGGTGGACGCGTTCAAGGGCAGGATAGTCTCTGCCCAGAACGAGCTGGAGCTGGTCGACAGCTACAAGGTCCTCGAGAGCATCATCAGCTCGGTCGACGATGCCGGGTGCTTCAGCGGGCTTCTCGCCAGCCTCAAAAGCCTGCGCGCATGGGGCGATATCGATAACGAGCTTTTGGAGATCAAGCGGAAGTACTCGCGCAATGCATCAGACGCGAAGGCGTATCTGGGCGGCATCAAGGAGATCCGCCGGCAGATCAGGTACTGGTTTTCAGTCGACAGCGGCAGAGTGCTGGGTGTTTGCGAGTAGCTGTGTGCAGCCTTCTGTTCAATAGATTAAACTGGTTAGTAGTAGCGTGGTGTTGTTTATGTGTATTCTATTGTATGTTGCAAACGCCTGGGAATATTTCTGTCGGATACCGGCACGTGGATATCTGCAGGACAAGAGGCTGAGGCGGCAGAGAGAAAAGGAACAGAAGCGGGTGTAGCCGACGGAATTGTCGCATAAACTTGATAATAGCCCGCCCTTCAGTATATTCATTATTGAAACGGCAACTCGGCAGCTATACAACTGGCCGGTCCATCTGTCATACCAACTGCAGTCCTCTATTCGGGCAGTTGAATTATTGTCCATAAGAGATAGAAGCAGATGAATTGGTGCAGCAGCTACGCTTCTGCTTGCTGCACTGCAGCTTTGCAGCTTTGCTCTACAGCCGATCATCGCCGGTGTGTTTGCCCGCGCTATTATATAGTGCCTCAGCTCCATGCCAACATAACATGAAAATAGGTAGAATTTCTACGAATCTTGTCAGCCTATGTCTTAAATATCAACATTTTGATCAGAGGTACCCCTACCCCTACCCCCATTCAGGGCTGGCTATAAATGTGAGTGAAAAATTTACCCCATGCGCTGCACGACCAAGCTCACATGCATTGCACAGTGCCTCGCGGGATCCATGCTGCACGAGGCCGGATTACTAACAGATAAAGACTATGCACTACTAACCAGTGCTGGCGCCATCAGTCCATCTGCCAACGATAGCATAGGG
>JALRLY010000230.1:16089-32439 GCA_023647555.1 Pancytospora philotis
GCAATCTGGCTGCGCAGGTTCTTCTCATTAATGTTTGAGATCTGCTTGCCATCCAGATAGATTTCGCCGCGGTAGCTCCCGAAGCGCATCAGCGCCTTGATGATCGTGGACTTGCCCGAGCCGTTGCGCCCGGTGATCGCGATCTTCTGCCCGGGCTGGACATCCAGGCTGAAGTTCGCGAAGAGCACCGCGTCGTTCTGCAGGATGCTGACATCCCTGAACTCGATGGCGCTGCCGCTGCCCGTATCGCCAAGTACGGCACCATTGGGTCCCTGCTCAATGCGCGGCGCGGGCGGGGAGCTGTGCAGAATGTCGATGTAGCACGTGAGCAGCCCGAGGACGATCTCAGTGAGCTTCATTGAGCGCTGCTTGAACTTGACGAAGAGGCTCTGCAGCAGTATTGCGCCAGCGCTGTCCATCCCCGGGCACAGGTTGTACTGCCAGCAGCAGAAGAACAGCAGGACCTGTGCGCTCAGCATGGCCATGCGCGCAGTCAGCGTTACGCAGCTTGCATTGAGCTCGTAGGCCTTGCCCGTTGATACGTACTCCCTGAGCGAGGCGCGGAAGGTTGCGAGCTCCCTGTCCTCGTTGTTGTACGACTTAATCACCGTGAAGTTGTTGAAGATGTCAATGACGCGGTTGTACGCCCGGCTCTCGCACTGGTTGTGCGCCCTGCGCTGCTTGCGGAGCATCGGCGAGCGCAGCGCTATCAGAAGCACGACCAGGAAGGCCGCGAGGAAGATGCCCAGGACGCGCGCGCCCGCCTGCGTGTAGACCTTGTAGACGCACAAGCTGAAAAACACAAGGTTGTAGCCGACTTCCTTGATCATGATCGTAGCAAAGCTGACAACCGCATTGGAATGGCGCGTCACAAGGCTGAGGATCCGTCCGCTGCCCAGCCTGTGGTACGCGGGGTGGTCGAGCACAAGGTACTCCTCGGTGCACTGGCACAGGAGCACAGCCTTAACGTCGTACATCCCGAGGGCGATGATGCCGCAGTACACGAACGCAAGCACGTAGTGCAGCAGCGAGAAGAGCAGCACGTTAAGGAGGCAGTGCCAGAAGACGCCAGAGTCCTTCGTGCCGAAGCAGGAGGGCAGCTTGGAGGCGAACTGGGGGATCATCAACTCCGCCCAGTTTGACAGGAACATCAGCAGCACAATTGGCATCAGCATCAGCCTGAGCGGCCTGTTGCTGAACAGCCGCTTACAGATGATGCGGGAGAACTCCTTGAAGCCGCTCTGTCCGCTGGTACTTGCTTTATGCGCAATGTCGGGTGCGAGTGCAACCGCCGACCTTTCAATAGCTGCTACCATGGCTTTATGGGCAGCGAAAATTTTTGGATATCCGCGCGCGGTCGCCCGGCACTTGCCCCTATAATCTGTCAACGCGCTGACAGCGCGAATGAGAATGGCCCAATTTGCGACACGAAATAGTGAATCTCGATGTAATAGCTGTACCATCACTATTGATCTACGAATAAAGAGCTGTTATAGCATGCAAGTTTTAGAGAGACTAAAGGCATTATCTAAAACGGTCATTTATTCGACGAAAGAACTACATCTGGCTCCCAAGTATTGTACAAGGTCGTTACAGGCTCGGGCGCTTTTACTACGATATGAGTAGAGCCATTTAAAATTCAGTTTAAGTGCTGCTGCAGCATCTCCTCAGTTCGCACGGCTGTCGTTCTTCGCCGCGCCTACCGTGCAGTTCATGATTCTCAGACCGATCTTTTCTTCTTCGAGCCTCTTGGCCGCGTTCATTTTTCTCTCCATCCTCCTGGCTATCTCTACCAGCCACACCGCGTAGGGCATCTCCTTTGGCTTCTTGTAGAGCTGCTTCACGAGGAGGGTTCTCACCTCCAGGTCCTCAAGCCCAGCTATAGCGTTGATTGCGTCCCTCATGGCGAACGGTAGAGCTGGGTCGGACGTAACTAGCTCCACGATCAGCTGCACATACTCGCTGATCGACCTCGACTCCTGCTTTACAAGCCGCGCAGCTTCTCTCTTGTTCTCGGGCGTGCCAAATTTCATGATGAACTCCCGCTTGAACACCAGCCACGAGCTCATCAGGCGCTCATTCTCCATGTGCCACCGCACGACATTGTCCGCCGAGCCCCGCACAAACCAAGTGATCATTTCAGAGTCGCCGTCGATCTTCTTGGCGTGCATGTACTTCTCTGCGCGCCAGATCTCAGCAAAGGCGTCCCTGCCTTCGTCCCGCATTGCTTTGGCCTCGGGCACCGCGTAGGAGTCTCCCTTGGTCATGGGTGGCAAATTTGCCGAGAATTCGTGCCCGCACGCCGATGCTCCAGAACGGGAGCATCCTGCGATAGAACGGTACCCCGGACGAGTAAGCTGCAAAGGGATAAATAACACAGCTATGCATCGCAAGACACCAACAGCCTCTGATAACACCGCCAGGAGTGGCTTGCGAAACCGCTAGTAAATCGCGATCCCAAAAATTTGCGCGCCATGGAACAGATTGTGAGTCACATACAGCGCACGGTCGCGCAGAGCACGGGCGAGCGCTACGATAACATTGTGTACCAGATCAAGCACCCCGACGCCGAGGCGAAGGCTGAGCTCAAGGGCATGCTCGTATCGGGCAGCACAGATGCGCCGCATACCGTTGTGGAGATCGACTTTGTGAAGGCGCCTGTCAAACTGAGCCGCAAGCAGAAGACCAGCATCAGGAACGCAAGGATCCTCCAGAAAGGGGTGCCGAGCGAGGTGCAGTGCGCGGCGGCGGAGCCTGAGGGTGAAGCGATGCCGCGTATCACGATGCACAACTCGTCTATCTTCGTCTACGGCGAGTACAAAAAGCTCTCGCGGAGCATGTCGCAGACGCCGCTCATCATCGGCGGCAAGGTCAAGACCGACAGGAGCGTGTCGGATTTTACCTACGAGTTCCAGAGGTTCTACGGCTCCGACCCGGTGAAGTTCATGGCGTGCGGCCGCGAGGACATAGACGTGCGCTGCACGGGCGGGCGGCCGTTCATCCTCGAGATTCCCTGCCCGCGCCGCAACCTGACGGCAGCGGCGATGGACCTGGCGCTGGACAAGGAGGTGGACGTTGTGAACACGAGCATCGTCGCGAAGCGCTGCAAGGAGCTGATCAACCAGGACGAGTCGCACAAGTTCTACGACGTTGCGATCTTCTCAGCGGCCCCGCTTGCTTTCGCGCAGTCGTACTCGCTCAAGCAGAAGACGCCGCTGCGGGTCCTGCACAGGCGCGCCAACATGGAGCGCCTGAAAGAGATCGAAGTCCTGAGCACCGAGGAGAGGCGCACGGACGAGGGGCACTACTATGCTGTGCGCATCCGAGCCTCCTCCGGGGCGTACATCAAGGAATGGGTGAACGGAGACTTCGGGAGAACTGTGCCCAACCTCAGTGCCGACCTGCTGGCGCTGGACGTCGCTGGAGTGGACAAGAAAATCGACAGCTCTACCGTAATCAGACCCCTCACATTGAATAAAACGTTTATCTGATTGGTGAATCCTACTCTTTGTATAGCGATGCAGTACAGTTCTTTAGCTGATGATTGCATCAGGAAATACAGACCAGCCTCCCAAAGTTCAACAGCACCAAACACGGTCTAGGATTTATTTTAAAGGGCTGATGTGCTTCGCCTCGAGTTCGACCTCCACGATCTTGCTGTAGCACGTTTCGAGCTCGTTGAGGGCGATGCTGGGATCGTGCGAGTACATCTTCATTATCCTGCTCTCGCAGCTGTTGAGCACGAGCGCGATCTGGCCGTACTCCAGCACAAAGCGCTGGTTCACCCGCTCGACCATCTTCTTCACGTCGCCGAGGCGCGACATGCTGACGCACTTGCTGCGCTTGTTCGCCACGGTCTGGTTGAGCCCCGACTGCTTCAGCGCGGCCTCGATCTGCGCGCCGTCGAACTGCGGCATCACGAGCGGGTTCTTGTCGCTGGGCACCAGCCCGTCCGCAGCATCTACGGCCACGGATACGAACTGCGTGCTGTTCTTGCGCGCGAGGCAGAATATCTCGTAGCGCTCCGGCTTGGAGAGCCCCGGCACGACGTACAGCGTGCTCTTGTCCATGTTGGCGAGCGAGGAGCGTACACTGACGTATGCGCCGGACGTTACCACTACCCGGTAGCTGCTCTTAAAATGCTCCGTCAGCAGCGGCGCGTAGGCCGACGCGGCCCCGATCAGGAC
Organism: Pancytospora philotis; assembly: GCA_023647555.1. Lineage (NCBI taxonomy): Eukaryota > Fungi > Microsporidia > Pancytospora > Pancytospora philotis. Next base: position 20,277 of record JALRLY010000230.1, read on the forward strand.
AGCGACCGGCATGGGCACCGAACTGGCCGGATTTGTGAATTTTTCGCGCGGCCGGCTACCAATGCGCAGGCTACCAGCCGTGAATGAGTAACAAGACTGTTTGCCTACATAATTTAATGTACGCTGGCTGCTGCTATCTTAACGCTACGGGTAGGGCATCACTGGAGCGCTTTTTCGAAGCCGATCCGCTTGCATATCTCCTGCAGCGTGTCCTTCGAGACGTTGATCGAATAGGAGTCGTCTCTGCGCGTGCAGTAGTGCCACTTGACCAGCGCGTTGAGCTCGCACTGGATGACGAACCTGTTGTCCAGGCTGCCGTCCACCTGCTGCGCCTCCCTGCATATTCTATCGAACTTCTTCTCGCGCAGCAGACAGAACATGAGCACAGCCTGCACGGGGCTCAGCGCCGCAGCGGTGTAGCTGGCCCGGGCCACGCTTTTCCTGAGCATGGCGGTCAGGCTCGAGTGCTTGTGTATCTGGCAGAGGCGCTTGTCGGGCACGATGGCATCCTTCTCGTCCTCGGAAATCGTGAACTTGTACGGCAGAAACCGCGTGTCCCGCGCGTTGGAGTACAGCAGTATCTTGGAGCTAAGCGGGACCTCGCTCAGCGGCGCGTCCTCAAGCAGCAGCGCTATGCCCCTGCCACCTGTGAACCCCGACGTAAACTTCTTCGAGTATCTGATTTCCCTGCTCGTGAGGGCCGCCTCGAAGACCTCGCACGACTCAAGACTGAATACTTGTATCTGGAAGTGTCTCTCGCGTGCGATGATACCGGCCAGCGCATCGATCGACCCTACCGACCGTCTGGCCACTTTGCTGAGTGCTCCGTCCATTACTTTCGGGGCTGAGCGGCCGGGCTGGCGTATTTTGCATGCCGCCGCAGCCCCCATGGCCGACGAGAGCGTCCAGAAACCCGGCGAAAACGCGGAGGACGCCAAAGCGAAAGCGGCGCGCTACAAAGAATCGGAGGTGATCAAGAAGTTCCTGGACTCCCGGGCCGGCATCCCGTTCCTGCTCAACCCGCGCGCGCTGCAGAGCACGTCGCGCCCCCTCAGCAGGAGAGACGGCGACGACATCTACGCCAGGATAGACGAGTACATCGATCTGTACACGAGCTGGACCTCCAACTTCCCCGTGCGCAAGAACCTCAGGGTCAGCAAGTACGAGTTCCTCAAGAGCGTGGAGAACTTCTGCTCCAAGAGCGAGATCAACCAGAAGTACGCGGACCAGCTCAACGAGGGCTTGTGAGTGCCCTTAGTGCTGATTGCTGAGGTACATTTCCCCGTTCGTACGCCACTTCGCTTCATCGATGCACTTTCTTTGTGCCAGTTTCGCTGTCGTTCAGTAAAGTGCCGTCGTTAAATAAATGCCGTTCGCTGCGAGTATCTTGCAGACGCTGCTGTAGCTGCTTTTACGTGATCTCCTTAAATACGCTGACAAAATTTGCGCCGAGTTGAGGATGGAGGACGGAGCGGAGCATACGGAACGCATGCAGGAGCCGAGCAGCGGCGGCAGTCAAGACGGCGTTCCCGCCATGCTGCCCGGGCGAATGCGCTTCAGACATCGCACGCATAGTCGGCCGCGGCGCTCGCGCTACTTCATAAGCATCGAGGACATACAGGGGACGCTCGGCGGCGCGGAGCCCAGCATATGCATGAGAAAGGACGACAGCGCGCCGCAGCTGCTGTTCAGCGGTGGCCATGCGGTCGACTTCAGCGAGATGTTCGCTGACAAGAGCGCGGCCGATCTCTCCAGAAGCTTCAGCATCGCCCCTATTGTGGACTACGACACCAGCGCGGCGGAGCAGCCGGCGCCCGCCACCGCGCAGAGCGCGACTGTTGCTAAGAAGCGCATTGTGAATTTCAACCCCGTCGCGTTCAAGAACAAGCTGCTGTACGAGAACAGCGGCCTAGACACGCCGCTCAGGGCAACGTGGCGCAGCATCAGAGACTCCAAGATCGACACGCTGCGCAGCTTCTGGAATGTGTTCCGGAAGAAGATCATCCACGTGCTGATGCGGAACGACCGTCTGCTGACGCACTCCGATGCGCTGCTGCTCTACGGGGCGCTGCGCAAGTATTTCGAGATCAAAGACTACGAATACTGGTTCAAAGCTGAGGCAGTTTGAGCGTTCACTGGTTATTAATAGTGCTGCGTAGTTTTGAGTTTCTGGCTGTTAACATTGGAGCAACTTGATGTTTGATACATTTTTGTGCTGAATAAATTTACTTGAGCTGTATGAAACTAGTGTGTTTAAAGCAATTTGCGCTTACTCGTTTGATCTCGAGCCCATTAGCGCATAAGTGCATTGGATCGGCTCTGCTTCGTGCAGTTCGAACATTAAATACTTGCTGGAACAAACTTGCTCTTGCTTTTCAGAACTGCTTTACCGAAAGCCTCTTGCATGTGCTTGTAGCATGACACGTTTAGTTTTACATCTAAAAATGTCCATTATTTGGCACCCGAAGGGAACTCGAACTCGCACCATTTTAAACGGGCGCCCACAGCTCCCTTTGGGTGTCATAAAAGAACAAAATACAATAAAAGGGCACCCAATTGCTGAATAATAAGCTGAAGTATAACGCTATGTAGAAACTCCATCAATCCGCAGCCTAAAGAGCACAAACTCCTGTAATAATAGGCAATACAGATCAGCATAGCATAAGCCAGTACGAATGACCAAATAGTTTACTGTTTGCCGACAAACCCGCCGTACACGAGCAGCGGGAAGATGATGGATGCCTCGCCATGCACCTTGACGCACGTCTTGCTCGGCTTCACCTTGCCCCAGCTGTGCGCCTCGCTCAGCGTAGCGCCGGAGTCGGAGCCGTCATAGTCGCTGGCGGTGTTGACGAGCACGCAGTAGTCGAGCCCGTTGTGGAAGAGATTGGCGTTGAGCACGTGGTGCTTGACCAGCCCGCAGCCGATGACCACCGCGCCGTTCTCGTGCCCGCCGAGGCACTCGGTGTTTACGCGGTGGATGTCCTCGACAATGTCCAGCTTGAACGCCGCCCGCTTGCTGTAGAACGTGAGCATGTCGCCGAGGGAGCCGTCGGTGAGGGCCGGCGAGTACACATTGATGCCGTTCCGGTGGCACCAGTACAGGATGCTCTCCTCGTTGTTGATCTTCTTGCCGAGATAGTCGATGAACATCGAGGGCGTCAAAATCAGCGGGCTCTCCCTGGAGTAGCCGCCGTCCCGCGGGTACTCAGCAGTCTTGCCCGACAGCAGCTCGTCCAGCACGTCGGAGAACCACTCCGCAAAGCTCTCGTAGTTCGCGTTGTTGATCACAAGATTCCCGATCCTGTTCCAGCCGTTCTCGCGCAGCTCCTCGCCGTTGAGGTGGAAGTCGGCGACGTACGTCGGGCCGAGGCACTTGATGATGTCCTCCTCGATCCCGCCGGCCGTGCAGACCATCACGTCGAACATCTTGTTCTTCGCCAGATACCTGATGTGCTCGCGCAGCCCGCAGCTCACCATGTTGGACGTGCAGCCGAAGAAGATCTTCGCCTTGGCGGCGCGCATCCGTTTGACCTCGTCAACGGCCTTCGCCAGATTGGACGCCTGGAAGCCCGTCGTCCGGTAGCTCTCCAGCAGAGAGTCGAGCGTGGGCGCAGCATCGTAGCCGAAGCCTTTGACGGGCTCCGAGAAGACCAAATCGTCCCGCTTCGCTCCGGACAGATCTTTTACGCTCGTCGGCCGTTCCATCGGCGCAACGTTCTTCAAAATTTTTACACTGCGCTATGAAAACTGAGACAAATCGGTGCCACTGTTCGACCTAGCGCTTATATCGGAATTGCCCGGGTACGGTGTGTGCGATATTCACTTTTGGATGATGCTGGCCCATACACCCTGTCTGTTCACAGAATTACCGTAAAAACGAAAGGACACTAGCTCAAAAAAGTTCATAACGGCAAATGACAGTTTAATTCGTTCAGTACTACAATCAGGTGGCATATCTACGGAGGCAGCAACAATAACCACTGCCCGGTCACTCAACTCCCTCAAACCAATAATCAGTTTCGAGCTCGTCGCCACACTCTACGACGCACGGGTCCACGACCTGGCCGCTAAGCTCGATCGAGAGCGGATCGCAGAACGGCTCGCGCATCCCGCGGCAGAGTATGAAATACTCCATGGACGCCCCGCGGCTGGATTTCGGCTTGAGCAGCTGCACCGAGTCGTAGAACTTCGCGAAATGGCCGAGGATGTGCCCGATGAACTCTCCGCGGAAGCACTTCCCGACGAACGTGGAACTTGGGCCGGCCGCGCGGCATGCCAGCTTCAGCGCCGCCGTGAGCAGGTCCATCTGCAGGTACTCGTCGAGGTCGTGGAAGCCCGTAACGTCGGGCGCGCCGTCGCAGACCACAAGGTCGGCCTTGTCGTTCTCGAAGGCAGCCGCTATCTTGGCCAGGCACTGCTCGGACGTGATGTCCTCTTTGATGGCGACCACGCCGGGTATGGGGACAATGTCCTGCACATCCACCGCCACGACGCGCACGCCCTCGATCCTGCTCAGCACTTGGCTCCACGAGCCGGGCGCCGCGCACAGATCGAGGATGTTCCGCGCGCCGCTGAAGATCGCGAAGGACCTCTCGATGTCGAGCAGCTTGAAAGCGCTCCGCGCCCGGTATCCCATGCTCTTCGCCCTGTAGTAGTACGGGTCGCGCTTGTCTTTGCTGCGGATGCCCATCGCGGCGGCGCGCCGGCCAAAATTTTATAACGGCACGGCCCGCAAGCGGACTGAGCTGGTGTCTCTCTATCAAATATCGTTGCTAAACTACAATGCGTGCACATGCGCTGAATAAATGCAACATTTGGATGCGCAACCTTTTCTGTCCGCTATCACTAAGGCTAGCCTTGTCGCCATCGGCTACCAACCGCTAAAGTGGCAAAGCAACCACAATGCAACAACTACTTTATTTAACCCAGGAACACCTCGTATACGATGCACAGGATGTTTATGGCGATCAGGGGCAGCTCGAATACCGTGCGGATCGTGTTGACGATATCTACGACCTTCTGGCGCTGCGGCCCGAGGGAGGCGCGGCACTCCGGCGCCAGCGGGAGCCTAACCCGCGCCAGGAATCTTTTGTCGTTCAGGATGACCACTGCGTTCAAGAAGAACACAAAGGAGTACACCAGCGATAGAACCCCGAACATTGGGGGTCTGTGCGCGGCTTTTTTAGAAGGCCGCAGCCGCTGGCGGATCCGACCCGCCGATATGCCAGCAAGAGCGCTTTTAAGTGGTCGCCGGCCGGGCGGTCGGCTGCGCGAAAGCGCGGCCCGTGATGAAAATTTTGGCTGCACCTAGTCCCAGACAGAAATGGCGGCGGAAATGATAGCTGATCCGGCCGTGGCGAACATCGCGGCGCACACCTGCCCGGGTGGAGAGGCCAGGGACGCGCAGTGCCCAAAAGAAGAGTTTCTGGGGAGTTTCAGGCAGCTCTTCCCGTGCGCTTCTGCGCCGGTGTACGCAAACAACGGAGGCCAGCATTCGCTGCAATTTCTCAGCGTGCAACTCGTGGTGCAGCGGGCATTTGCGACTGAGGACGAGGCCAAGCGCTGGCTCTACCGGCACGCGTGCATCATAGCCAGCCGGATGCATGCTGCGGCGACCAAACAGATCGGACTGGATAAGAGCAAGCGCACCAACGAGTCAAGTCGTGTGAGAGAGGTGGAGGCTGTTAAACGAATAAAGTGCGCAGATGCAGCAAGCGCCGCCAGTGCCATTGCAGTTGAGAACGGCTCAGTCAAGAATACGTCTGTGCAACCCAATGCGCCATCTCGTGCACAGGGATCTCCGAGCACTGCAGATGCTTACTCTGCTCTGCACGCCGCCGATCCTCCGGACTCGCTTGCGCAGCTCGACATATTCAGCCCAGCCGACGAGAGCCTGCCTGCGAGGAGCAGCCAAAGCGGTGGGCAGGCCAGAGGAGCCTCCGTGGCGCGCCGGAATACCTCCAGCCCGCGAAAGCTGGTGGTCAGCGTTCCAAGCGCCAAAAATACCCAAAGTGCACTGGTCAAGCCGCGTAGAGGCAATGAATCTAACACCAGCCATACAGGACAGATAACATGCTCTGACCGCAGCCTGCTCGAGGGCTACGACGACTTTACACAGAAACCCTCGCAATCTGACAGCTTAGCCGGAGCCATACCCGGGCTTTCTCTCAGTCAGTTCACCTTAAGCAGCTCGTTCATTGAGGAAGACAACGGCTTGCAAGCATTAAGCGGTCCGACTTTCTTTGAGGGAGCAGCATCATCAATGTTGCACTCGATCGATACTGGCAACACATCAGATTATACGGTTAAGGCACAGTACAACGAGCAGTTTACTGCTACTAAAAGCAGCCAGCCGATATGTGCGTCTGCCTCCCTGCCCGAGAGCCCAAAGCTTGACGTGCCGAAACGGCCCAGGCTTGATGCAATTCTGGAGGGCTACGCCGACGGCGACTGCCCCGCCGCCCGCGCCGTGAAGGACATCTGCATTTTCTACCGCCTGTGCCATCCGGAGTATGAGATCGTCCGCGAGAACGACGTCTACTGCTGCACTGCTACGTTCTGCGGGCTCAAGTTCGCATCCGCATACAACTACAACAAGACAGAGTGCCGGAGCCACGCCAGCCTCATGGTCTTTGAGCATCTCAAGGAGCACTGGAGCGATATCTTTACGGCGGACCATGCGCAGCGGCAGGAAGCAGCGAAGCGGATGCGGTAGACCTCGATACAAGCCCATTGGATAGTAATTGTAGAGCGGCAGCTTGCTGACTCACACCATTTAATCCACTGGCAGATTACCAAAGTAAAAGGAAAGATGGCATGTGTAATAAATTGTTCACTAACGAGTTTAATAGGGGCCCATTCCATCGCGTTGCCACTGCGTCGCGTAGCCCCTGCTAGAGCAAACGGCCTTAGCCCGTGAAAAAATTTGCCCCAATGGCCGCGAAAAGTCCGGAGCAGAGACTCGCTAAGAACTCAGAGTTCAGACAGGCCAGCAAGCTCAAGAACCTGCTGTTCGAGGGCGACTCGGCGCTGTCTTTCACCCCGCTCAACATCCTCTTCTTCGCGCTCGGTGTCATCTTCGGCGTGTTCGCGCTGCATCTGCTCATCAAGATCTTCCCCGTCACCTCCTCCAGCAACCTGCTGGTCGGCATTCTGACTCTGCTTGCGTCAACGATGCTTACATCATATCTAAACAGACGTTAAATTGATCATTGTGCTGCTTTGTTGTGGCTGCGCCGCCGATGCGGTGCATGCCGTATGTTTTGTTATAGCTTGCGCTTTTTGATTCGAAGGCATGGGATAAGTGCGATGGGTAATACGCGTACCGTGGATGACTCTGCTTTGTTGTGGTATCCTACTTCATTATCCCGCTGCGGCTGAACTCTAACGAATGAAGCATCTAGTCTAAACTTTTCAATTTTTAAGCAGATTCTATCCCCGTGCTTTCATTAGTACACATCGCTTTACTGCGCTGCCTCTCTGCCTTATCTTCTTACAACATCTCTTCATAACATCGCGCCTTGCCTCATCAGCCGCCGCAACATTGAAAATTGCCAAATTTTTAATGGGAGATGGCAGAGGGGAAGCGCAGTTTCACGGCCGAGGAGCGCAAGGCCATCGAGAAGAAGCTGAAGAAGTGCCTCGGCTCCGAGTTCATCGCAGACAGGGTGGGCGCCGGCAACATGCAGATGACCTACATTCAGGGCGGAATGATCGTGAACTTGGCGAACCACATCTTCGGCTTCGACGGCTGGTCGAACCGCGCGAAGAGCTTCACGCAGGAGTACTGCGACGTCACGAGCGACGGGCGGTACAGCGTGGGGATCAGCTGCTGCTGCCGCGTCACGCTGCGCGACGGCACGTACCGCGAGGACATCGGCTTCGGGAGCATCGACAACCAGCGCATGAAGAGCGTGGCGGTGCAGACGGCCAAGAAGAAGGCGGCGACGGACGCGCTGAAGCGCACGCTGCGCCTGTTTGGCAACGCGCTCGGCAACTGCCTGTACGACCGGGGGTATCTGCAGGGCGTCAAGGCGCTGCCCAAGAAGGTCGCGACGTGCTACGATCCGCGGAAGCTGCTTACGAACGAGGTGTTCACCGAGTCGCCGATGGACCTCAACGAAGTTGTGCTGGCCTCTCTGAACAGCGAGTCGTTCGAGTTTAACGAGTCCAACATTGATTAGCCTACGTATGAATAAACCAAACTGCTCTGCATGCGCTTATTATTTTACTAATCAGACTGCATTTAAACTCTTTTCCAGGCCGTAGCAATAAAAACTATTAAACAAGCGCTTTAATCGAACTTCAGATCGAGGAAGCCGTAGTGCACGTCCTTCATCTGCCCCACGTACGGATACACATTTCCGCGCAGCTCGAACCGCGCAGCGTTGTCGTTCGACCCCGCGAATGTGTAGTTGCTGTACTGCTTGTCGAAGAGCGCGTAGGCGTCGCCGCGCCGCACGATCTTCGACCAGACCATCTCCGACTTGCCGCTGCCCTGCAGCACCGCGTACACAAAAATTTGCTTGGTGTTGAACTTGAACTGCTGCGAAAAGTCCACGTTCGGCCTGAAGATGAGCGACTTGATGTGGTTTTTGTGGTTGTAGCGCACCACCTGCATGTCGGCCGCGACGTCGGGGAGGCCCTGGATGTAGGAGAGCACGAAGACGGCGAACAGAAGCCCGAGGGTCATGTTGAAGAGCACGTTTCCGAAGTTTGAGACGCGCGATTGTATGTTCTTCATCGGGGCGCAAATTTTGGAGAAAATAAGCGGATTGTAAGAGAAGAGTGGCAAAGTGTAAGGACAGTCCAGAAAACACTCACGTTCATAAGAATTTTGCAGAAGAATATTGCAGAATATTCAAAGCACACATCCCGAAAAGTCAAAGAGCTGAATAGTTCATCGTATTTATATAATATCGAACATGCGCTTCAGATACACAAGCAGCTCGACGTGCTCCGGCGTGATCTCATCAGCGAAGTACGTCTTCAGACAGTCGATCGACTTGCGCGTAACGACCGTGTAGATCGGGTCGTCCATGCCGAAGTGCCGGTTGAACATCTTGGGCGTGTCGCCCTTGCCCAGCTCGATCTTTATGGCGACCTGCTGGCCGGTCTGCGCGACAGAGACGTTCTTCTTGTTGTCGATGATGGACACGACATTTCCGAGCTTGGTGCATCCGTTCTTGAAGACGCACAGCGGGGCACTGACCTTGAGCGTGCCCTTCACGACCTCTACGCCAAGCACCAGCGGGCTCCGCTGCGCAAAGACGCAGTTGGGCAGGATCCTCAGCTGCGCGGGAGACACCGCCTCCTCTGCATGGGCCTTCTTATCCGCATCCACCACGTCCTTGACATACGCGTTGTACTGGTCAAATAGATGGTAGATGATCTCAGCGGTGAAGATCTTCACACGCATCGAGTCAGCCATCTCCAGGATCTCCTTGTCCAGATCCACGTTGAAGCAGAGCACCGCGCGGTGCAGCTTGTTGCTCATCGCACCGACCTTGATGATGTCCTTCTTCTTCAGCTTGCCGAGAGTGACCGTGGACACGGGGATGCTCTCCTGCGCCAGGAAGGAGAGCAGCGCCTCGAGCGAGCCGAGCGTGGAAGCCACGGCATGCACGCCGGCATCGTCCGTCTTGATGGACGAGAGCACGGAAGAAACATCCTCCTCAAGCAGCCGCAGAACGTCCTCGCGCGAGTAGCACACCGAGTCATCATCAGTCTCTGATCGCTGGGCGCGGCTCTTCCCGTCCTTGATAACGTACAGCTTAGAACCAGCAACCGCATTCTCGATGCCGAGCGCCACAATTTTGATTCCGATGGAGGCGTGCACGGTCTTGAGCGACTCGTACTGCGATTTAACGCGCAGCTCCTTCAGCGGCTGCGGCACGAGCAGCGCCTTGACCGTAGACACGATAGGCCCGTCAAAGCCGCAGATGCCGAACTGGTCGCCCTCCGACAGCGAGCCGTTGCTCAGAATCGCATCGAGCGTAACACCGAAGCCCTCCACGTGCTTCACCTCCAGCACCGTGCACTCGGTCTCCCGCGTCACGCGCATCTTCTCCTTCATAAAGCGGTTGGAGAGCTCCAAAAACAGCCGCACCAGGTCAGAAATGCCCTCGCCGGTGATCGCAGAGGTGGGGACCAGCGAGATGCACTTCCGCGCGTCGCTGTTCTCGTAAAACAGCTTGGCATTCAGGCCCTGCGCCGCGAACTGCGCAATCGTGTTCTCCACCAGCGAATTGAACTCGCTCATCGAGCTCGGGTCCTGCTGCTCGGTGTTCTTGCAGAACGAGAGCCAGGGGTTGTCCGCCGTGCAGCCCTTCCACCCGTATATTCTATCGATCTTATTGAGCGCGACGATGAAGGGCGTCTTCTTCGCGCGCAGCAGCCCGATGCTCTCGAGGGTCTGCTGCTCGAGCCCGTGGCAGATGTCGACCACAAGGACCGCGAGGTTGCACAGCGAGGAGCCGCGCGAGCGCAGGTTAGAGAAAGACTCGTGCCCGGGCGTGTCGATGATCAGAATCCCGGGGAGCCCAACCGCCTCGATGCCGCACTTGGCAGTCAGCATGTCCGCGGGGAAGAACGTCGCGCCGATCTGCTGCGTAATGCCGCCGGCCTCGGAGCCCTGCACGTTCGACTCGCGCAGCTTGTCAAGCAGCTTGGTCTTGCCGGTGTCCACGTGGCCGAGGATGCAGCACACAGGGCTCTTGAACTCCTGTCTGTCCGCACCCACCGCAGACGCGGTCTCGGCCTTGGCTTCGACCGCCGCCGGCGCATCGGACTCGGCCTTCTTCTTCGGCTTGCCGGTGAGGTTGAACCGCCCGAACTTGGCCTTGATCCGCTTGGTCTCCGCCTCCTTCTCCTTCTTGAGCCGGTCCTCCTCTTCTTTCTGCCGCTTCCGCTCCTCGGCCTCCTGCTTGCGCCGCTGGTTCTCCTGCGCGACCTTCGCATTGGCATCGCTGACCAGCTTCGCCTGCTCGATCTTCTGCTGCTGCATCGCCTTTATCTGCGCAAGGGAAACCTTCCCCTTGGCGCCCGGCCGCGCCGCCTGCACGACCTGCACCACCGGCGCGGCCTCGCTTCCCTTCTCGTGCGCGCGCTTGTCGGCGCCCTTGGCGCTGTCGGCAGCACCCGCTTTCTTGCTACCGTCCGTCGGCTGCTCGCTCATCTAGGAATTAAAATTTTGTGAGCGTTTTCCCAGTTGCTTCGTAACAACTTGCTTTGCAGGGAGCGGGTAAAGTATGGACGCAAAGTTTGGATGCTAAAAACAATAGATGAAAAGCTGGCCAGATAATACTTAATCCATGAGCTGCGCATTTGCATTGCAGCTCATGCGCTGGTTGCTATTGCTGGCGCACCGCATTTCATTTAAACTACAGCTTACAGCTCTCAACTAGTTTATTATCGGCCATTGGCTGCTTCCATCAGTCCATTCCTTCTCCTACCGCTGCTACACCAGTTACGTGCCGCATGACTAAGTTTGTGATTGGCACGATCACTTTGAAAAATGGCCACCAGCGGCATACAGCATAAAGCGCTACTTTAGCAGTACTGTTTGCAGATTGGGTACTCCACTACCGCATACCCCCTGCTCGTGGAGTTGTTTACGCGCCCACCCAATCGTTTTGCGCGTGATCTATTGCCCCTTTATGTCACACTGATAGCACAGCGTGATCGCGCTCCGGCGTTCCCGCGCAGCAGAGAAGCCAGCATGCATCGGCTAGCACCCTCTGCCCCCTCCACACTCCATGCCGGCCGCAGCGCCCGGCGGTCTGTTTGTTTATGCGGGCCCGCGTTTCTCCCTCAAACATTTAAAAAAAATAAAAAATAGGGGCCCAATGCTTGGCAACAGTCGCGATCCACTGCAGGAGGCCCTCAACGCCAAGCGCTCGCGGTCCTCGCACAGCTTCGCCGTCGGCTACAACAGCATGTTCAAGGAGCAGAAGTACGACCTCGAGTTCTTCTGGATGAGTTTCAGCCAGCGCATCGTCGCGTTCGCCGTCTCGGTGCTGCTCGGCGCGCTGCTCTTCTTCTATTCCATGACGCGGCTGCTCACATCGCTCGTCAACCCCGCCGGCTTCGTGCTGCCCTACGCCTTCTCCAACATCATATTCTGCTTCATGTTCGGCTTCCTCTCGGGCTTCAAGACGCA